>QAOA01002887.1:202500-317424 GCA_003255065.1 Cercis canadensis
GCCGGCAAGCAGTTAGCCTTCCTCTACAAAGAATGGAAGTATGGATGAATCGACATCAAATAGAGGAATTCGGTTTTTCTTTTCAGCAATAACATGATAAGAGCATCCCTTTCATAAAAACCTACGCTACGGATCCCTCCCCCCTATCCTGCCACTTCAGCACCTTGTGATCTTTGAGAAGATCATTACGAGCCCTCTCCTAGAATGTTTTTGTAGATTCCGAAAATTCCATGGTGGATCAGGATGAGAATGAATCCGGGAATCCAGTACATACTCATCCTGGAGCTTCTGCTCTCCCCCGGGGAGGGGTTTTTATAGATAGAGAGGTGAGTCGAGGGTAGCCCCCCGCTTGACCGATTTCTCGGAATCAGAGGAGGATCTCTCATCTGATGACCCTGAACAAGAAGGAGCTGCTCTCGATGTGAGATCAGCAGCAAAAGAAGAAGAATTGGATGCCCCAGAGCAACAGCCCCCGGATAAGCCTTAAAAAAAAACACACACAACGGACCGGACACAAACAAAAGAAACAAGAAAAGGGCCATGATGATGATCCTATGTTCGTTTTCGCCCTGCCCCGATGATGCGCTCCTAGCTCGCGGAGCTACATACCGGAAAAAGAAAAAAAAAAGAATCTCTCTATTACTTTGAGAAGAGAATCGTTGGTTTGACCGACGGACTACGTGGGAAATACGAGATCTAGGCAAGCCGCGCCCATTTCTCCCCTTGCCCTTGAACGATAGAAGAACTACTTATCTTCTCTTAGATAGCGGTCGATCGGTTCGCATCTATGGTCAATCAATAGGTCCGCGGATCTATTCTTCTATACGATAAATCGCCATCTCGTAGCACCACCACGACACCGATTCTCGTTATTTTTCCGAGCCCCCCATGCCGTGACTTCGACTTTGAGTATGATGAATGAGTGGAAAGATCTTTATAGAAGTCCCTGTCCGATTCAACCAAAGAGTTAGTATCTAAAATATATATATATATTTAAAAGGGGGAGAACTGCGAGTTTTTTCAGAAAAAAGACTTGCTGCTCCCCTATCCGAATCCCGCGAGTGACTAAGCGCGAGACGAGCCATAACATAAGGGTCGAATCTACTCTTCGTAGAATCATATAGGGGCGCCTTCGCTGATGCGAAGCGTGGAGTACTGTCAGTACTCCGTACCTCCTGATCGCTGGTTTTCTAGCTGGTTAGGATGTACCCCAAAAGGGGCAACTAATCCGGCTAAGGTCTTGGGGCCGTCGTGGGACGGGATCCCAGGTCAAAAGACCGAGGTATGGATTAGTCAACCTCACTCTCTGTGGAGAGTACCACACAGAGTCCCTTGGTTTGACACCCGTGGGTGCCTCCCCTTGGGGCCCGGTAAATGGGTCTCATCAGGGCGAGTCTGGTCGACTATCCCTTGTGGTAGAGACTGGTGTAGTGTCCTCATGGAGGATGCATCGAGCGACGCGGAAGCTCTGGGTGTGAGGTACGGCGCACCCTGGACGGGTGGCACCATCCTGTCACGCCAGGAAGCTAATAAACCTCAATCACATGGCGATGCTGCACCAATCCCTACTCAAGGTTAGACCGATCAGTTGGCAGAAGGTTTTGGAAGACCTTCGGTTATTGATTGGACTCTTTAATAAGGTCAAATTGATAATCACTGATGGCCTAACTAAGGAATTCTGTATTGGCTCTTACCTGTTTGCTAAACAGGTGGCCTATCTGGGTAGGAAGTCGGGATGGTTGTTTGTTGCGCTTTATCTTAAGCAATGTTCAGCCAGTCTCATGCAGTGGTATGCTCGTGAGACTCCGACTCTACCGGAAAAGCTATCTGTTCCCATCTCTCTTACGAGGTTGGGTCTACCGCGGATAATTCCTCCTTTTCATAGAAAGATAATAAGAAGGAGGGATGAGAGGTCCGATACTGTGGTTAAGTTCTACCTTTCGTTGTTCACTTTGGCTAAGGTTATCCGCCTTGCCAAGCGAGTGACGAAGGCTACTTTCCATAGTCTCATTGACCCCCCTGATGCACCCTTGGGTGTCTCAAGGTTCGTTCAGAAGGCTTTCGCTATAGGTGAAGCCCTCCTGGAGCGGTATGCCCCTAAGATCCGGGAAATCCCTTTACTTCAGGGGATGTCCTGGGATCCGACCTCTGGAAGGCCTTGCCATCGGATATTGCTTCTAAGCTTTTCTATCCTCTGGTGGGAGTATCGAAGAGGACTTGCAGAGCAAAGTACCCCTTTATATTATGATGATAGGGGTGGATGGTAGGGCTAGAACAGGCATAATCGCTGGAACGGCTAGAAGTGGGCCGACTATCTTAAAAATATATATATATATATGGATATTCGGCGTTTAATGAGATAGTAAAGTTCTAGACTCAAGCTAGCAAAAAACAAGACTGAGGTCGATAGGGGCATTACTGGTAATTGCTAAGGTGCTTTCTGAAGTATTAACCATTGGCTAGCGCTCATCTCCAGCTCTGTTTCCAGCCTTTCATTTCATATACAATTCCCGTATGCCATACCTATTATTTAATCTTGCTATACGTCCCCCCCATCGGTAGTTGGAAGCAGAACTGAGACTGGATGTAACTGAAAGAAAGGGGATATAGGTACGAAAGGCACGGTTAAGCAGGGAAGCAGAAGCAATAGGTCTTCAAAGAACTAGTTTGTAAAAAAGCTTCTCGGTCGCATTTCATTGGTCTCTAAGGCAAAGTCTCGCTTAATTGTTCATCGATCTTTTCTTCTTTCTTCAACCGGTCATATCTGATCTGTAGCTGGTAGCGACATGAGGAAAAGGTCCGGAATGGTCTATTTTATTTGCTAAATCGCGAGTTTAAGGGGTCGGATGGGTCAAGTACGGCCTCTAAAAACATGCGATAATCGGCTTTATTAGTAGCATCTGTCCTTCCCGGTCGAGCTGTCTTATAACGGTCTCTACGGTCTTCGGTCGAATTGGTCTTCTTTCCTGTAGTAGTTCATCTGATGAGTTCATCGCGCAATTTGAGTTTAAGCATCGGGCTTCTGAAAGCTATCTTCTGTAGGGATCTTCGATCGCCTTGTATAACTATCGATCAATGGCTTTCGCGCTAGGAGATCATCAGCTTATGGCAGGAAGGATAGATGAGCTCCCTATTGATATAAAAGGGGATGGAGGTGAAGTCTGAGCCTCGGATGAGGGGGGAATATAGACACTGGGAAAGGAATCATGGTAGTACGCCTCAAGATTGGAATGAGGGGAAGGAATGGAAAGATAAATGGATGGGGAATCCCCCTATGTGCTGAGAATAAGAGGAGCCAACAAACTGAAAGATACCCGTGGGAAAGCATGGGAGCCCCAAGCCTATGTAATAGTATCAACCCTTAGAAGATAGTTTAGCATCACCCTTGCCCCTTTCTTATTATTAGTAAGATAGGGTTCCAAACCTTTTGAATCAAAGTAGAGTAGGTTTAGGTTGCTTTCTCTGATCCTAGCCGTGTAGTGGATCCGGCTTTAGTCGGCTAAAAAGAGGTGTGTGTGGCCGGGCTTCTTTCTTTATAGTGCTGCCCGCCCCCTTCTTCATTCATCCATTTAGGCCCGACTAGGAACACGTGGATCCAGGGAACCTGGCTCGGGAACAGCTTCTTACTAGTGGGGGCTAATCACAGTAAGAGAGTCCAATCTCTGAAATAGAGCTTAGTCTCTCCATAGTAGTATACTAGTAGAAGGCGTAGGTTATGACTTGATCCAATAGAGTCAGAACACCTTTCTATCTAAAAGAAATGGTGCTCGATGAAACAATCCAGATTCCACACTATGCTGTGGGCTGGGGGTAGAGCTGCTCTGCGAAGCTGGGCGTTCAGTGTTCTTATGGAGGAACCATAGACGAAAGAGAATAGAAAGGGCCTTCAAAAAAGAGCGAGGGAGAAAATTCCATAATTCAATTCTATAAAATTCCATTTACTAAACAAATATAATTGAAAGTATCCTCCCAATAGCAACTATAAAATCCACACTCCAAGAGGTTAGCGTAGACATCCGCTAGATGAGCGGGGTCTAGCACCTCTTCTTTCCCAATCACCATACGGGTAAATTATTCCAGAGACCAGTTGTGTGGTAAGTCCATTCCTATTTCGCCCATCTTTTCCTGCAAGAACCGAGAGATATTATGAAAATCCTCGCTCAGATCTTGTGGAAAAGGAGAAGCTGGTTCATTTGGGACTCCCGTGGATGCGTCAGAAGCGGAACTATTGGAGATTCGGGGGGCCCCGATAGAACAACTTCTTTCAGATGGAGAAGATTCCGAAACGGATATCTCTAGCCAATCACTAGGAGAATAACGATTAAGACGAGTTGGCTCAAGGTGCGAGCCATATTGAAATATCTCAAGTTTTCGCTTCACCTTTTTTTAGAATATTCCTATAATTCTAAAAGCACACCGCTAAGTATGTATTTATTGCAGCCCGCTGTACTTCTTAATGAAGAGTAAAACAAGAACGTTTAATAAAAAGTCTAGTTGGAAGAGAGGAGATAGGGTTTACCCCTAAAAAATCAAAGGAAATGGGGGGAAGTTTTTTCATTCAGCACGGTGCAGCCTACACTTTGATGAGCACAGCGCAGTTCACGTTACAGCTACTTTCTTGTCTCTATATATATACGATATTTTTTCATTTAGCTTAAGAACCGCCCATACAGAAGGTAGTTTACTTGCTTACTTGTTAGAGTAAGGGGCACTGCCTTAATCTCCTATACGCTCTCTGCTGGTGATGAACTAGGTGGTGGAAAGGGGTAAGGCTTGGCCAATGTAGCCAGCCGAACTAATCCTTTCCCCTTTTGTATGAATTAATTAATGACCCAGTGCAATCTCGCGCTCAGAAAACCTAAAAAGAAGTTTCGTTTTCCCTAGGATTTTTTTTTGTAGCCACGTGATTTTAGTTAATGAAGGGCTCGCTCTCGAAAACTAGCATCACGCCAAAGCACCCTTTTTTCGCCTATTTTGACTGATATAGATAAGTTAATGTCTCATCGCAGCTCTAGTTCCATTTTGACTCTGAGGATGGCCCAGCAGATCTCACGAATTCAATTACATGAGATGCTATATATGCAATATGAATAATAAATAAGATTCGGAAATCGAAGTTACCATATTAACCGGGGAGGCGGGTCTCCCTTTCTGTCGAAGTTTTGGTTCCTCAAACAACAGGATTCGCTGGTAGCTGAATTAAAAAAGGCTAACGAAGGGATATCCAGAAAGCTAAGCTTGCAGAACTGGAATAACCAAGCCCCGAAACCCCCTTTCTTATGGGCTTTCTCTTAAGACCCTATGGTAGTTATAGTGAATCCTCTAGGCGTCAGCCAATAGAATCAATCAATAGCTTACGGGCGAAACTCTGAATCTATAAATAGAACGTCCTCCCTCCTCTAAACTGTTTTGTAGGATCCTACGTTGATTCCTGACCGTGCCTGTGGGACTGCTTAATCAAGGAGATCTAGTTCTCGAACCGGGTGAAGAGAAGACTCAGATGAGTATGCCTCGTATGTCTTGAAAAAAGTAAAGTTTCGTTCATTTCGTGTCTGATACGAGTAGAAAGGGCTCCCCCCTAGAATACATCATCTCCCGGGCTATGCTTAACCACATTCAATGAGATGCATCCTCTTTTGCTTCCGTGATGTAATCTAGGTGAAGGTCTAGAAGGCGCTTCCTTCCTTCGGTCGCCTCGGGTCGGAGTCAAGCTAGAGGGTAGTGGGAAGGTGAGGGTCTTTGCCATTGCAAATCCTCTGTTTCAGGCCTTAGTCCGACCTTTACATGATTGGGTGATGGATGTGCTTCGTCGTCTTCCGATTGACGGGACATATAACCAAACCGCGCCCCTTGCTCGGTCAAAGTAATTTGTTTTCCTTCGATCTCAAAGCTCGACTCTTTGCCGGTAGATGGAAGTGGAGGTGTCTTGTTTCATTTGTTTGGCCGTCGATTAGCCAAGTCATGAATTTCTATTCTATGTGCTTTTGGATGTCTTTGACCCTTCCCGGCCTCTCTATTTCAAGCTCAGGAGAGAGAGTGAGTGCCCGAGGGCTGTAGCACCCGGCGAACTCACACTTCGCCATATTTCAAATAGATTCTCCTTTCGAAAAACCTCCACTCCAGTACGTATCGCAGATGTTGCACGTGCTCGGACCACGTCTTGCTGTAGACAGGGATAGAATCTGACTACACAACCAAGAAATCAAATCATAACAAAAGGGTCGCCTCATTCACGACTCTAATGAATGTCGCCGGGGCATTGCAGAAAAGGTTAAGACCATCCCTCAGTCCTTGCCGCGTCTTGAAAGCCGTCTCCCAGACAGATTATTCCCAGATGACGACTATACTAAAAAAGGGGCCACCAACTAGGTCATTCCATCGGGACTTGACGAGCTTCGGTCGCTCTCTATAGTTTGACGCGAGTCATCTGTGCAGCTTCAATAGGTAGAGCAAGAGCAATCGGGTTCTGGTGAGCAATGAATCTACTCGCGCTTACTAACTCTATTGCTAGTTTGAGCTCGCCTCTAGTACCCTTACTCCTACTGCTTGAGTAAGCTCTCTCTCCCGAGCCAGCAATTTTGACAGCTGACAAAGGTAGGCTTTGACTTTCATTTCTACTGGCTACAAAATGAGGAAATTCACTTTCCACTCTAATAATTGCCTTCTTTCCGTATACCGTGATCCACCCTTAGAAGCCCTTACGGGGCCTTTTGTACTAGCTTACCGCCTGAACTAGAGCTAGAAGCCGAACCGATTACCAACCGAAAGCTGAAGGTTTGATCTACGGTGCTCTCACTGGACTGGCTGTACTGACTTACCTCACTAGCTAAACTAATGGAACCTGGGGCGAGTACTGGAAGCCGGAAAGCAAATTTCCCTAAAACCGGGAGAAGGAGTATTTAAAGAAAGGGAGCAGCCACCATAGCTAGAAGGCCCAGAGGAGGGTTTGGCGAAAGAAAGAAAAAAAAAAGTATGTCGACGCTAAGCATAGCTACCAATGCAAACCAGTCTGTCTTATAATAAGATAGTAGCTCGCTTCCGACTTGCATGTGTTAAGCATAAGGCTTTCTCTTCATTGAAAGATAGATCTTCTCTTCTCTTTCTCTGTTTATCAAGCTTCCTGCCCCAAGCCCCTCTTCTCTCTAGCCTTTGATTTTTTGATAGAGACCGATCTGCTTTTATAAGCACTTGTTGGCAAGTTCGGAAGAAGGCTTTGAGGGGAACTCACGCGATGTGGCTACGGTTCAGTATTGCCTCTCACTTAGAATCTCTTCCAGCTGAGCCGGACTAAGAGGCTTATGTAAAGAAAAGAGAATTTGCCTGACTACATGGGAAAGCTTTTCCTTCTTCCTTTCCTTTTGCTGGAAAGTAGCTCTCCTTCTTTCCTTTAGTTCAGGATTCCCTCTCTAGCCCATATTATCTATTTAGTCAAAAGGCTAGTTCAATCGCTTTGAGGTTAAAGTCTAACTTGAATCACTATCTCAAATAGGGCGATATCAGGCCTTCTGTGCGATATCGATCTTCTCTTTATGGTAAGGTAAGCGGTCTGCTCTTTCTGGCTTCGGTGAATCTCTCGTTCTGCTGTATTGGTCTTCTGTTAAGGCTTGCAAGGCTCATCTCTTCTTTGCTTTCTTTATCGCTTTTCGTAATTCAGTACGATCCCCTGTCAACTCCTGCTAACGGCCATCGGGTAAGGTTTTTACTAAGGCTGGATAGGAATAGTAGACTTTGCTCGTAAGCAAGTAAACTATCTTGGAAGAGAATGAGGAATTTCAAGCAAGATGGCTAGGATTCGGCTCATAGGGAGTGACTTCCCTTGATCGATCGGGATGTAGCAAACTAAGCAGCCCTTAGGGAGAGGCAGTTAGGATGCCTACTAAAGATGGTGGCAGAGAAGCTCATTAGCATGAGGAGAGAAGATCGGCTTTTACATGCTCAAGTCTTGGATCTCTTCAAGCCTTTCATCCTATGTTCATAAAGTGATCCTTATATCATCTTCTCTGATCCTCCTTAGGAACTCCTCTTGGTAAGCTTCTTTTCTCTTGCTTGCTTCTTAGGCTCTTTCTTGAGGGAGAGTCCGACATGTCTAGTGGTCTAGTTCTTAGAAATAGAACAAGGAGTTCGATAGCATGAGTTTTCGATGTTGGAGTTCCTGGCTTCTATGAGAGGAACTGGTTCTTAGAAAGATATTAGCGTACTTAAGATAGTAAAAGGTTATCCTCTTCGACTGGGATATCTTCTTTGAGAGCTCTACCTTACTCTTTAAAGGAGACTAAGGTAGTTTCCTTCGTGTGAATGAGTTACCTTCCTTAGCGCAAGCACTAAGTAAGAAACCTACCTTCCTTCGTACTTGTACTCTTCTCTTAGTTTCTGTTCTGCTCTTGGCCTGCAAAAAGGCTCCTTTCTTTGATTGATCGAGAGATTTTCTTCAAGATTGATGGTTATTTCCTCTTTTCGTAAAACCAGTAGAAGTAGATAGGAACTCGGATTCCTTAGTCTAACGGAGTGAAGATAGGGCTAATAGGGGAGAAGCACTTGACCAAGAAGAAGCCGGTAGCTGTGGATGCTCATTCCTTTGAATGAGGAAAAAGTTGGACATCTCATCTATCTTTAAAGTGAGTTTACTCGGATGGACTCCTCTTGAGAGGTGGCCAAAGTCCTAGCCCATAGGTTGACCGCTTAGGTAAGGTCTTCTTTGCCCATTCTCCTTAGAATGAGACGTAAAGTAAGGATAGCTCGTTCTTACCAAGACTTTCGTTGAGCATTTGCCCAGAACTTGCCCCAACCTTCTATAAGGCCACTCCCCTCTGCTCATCTCCATGGTTGAGTAGCCAGTTGTCACGCAGCTGGAAGAAGCGAGAGGAAGAGAGGCCTTTAGTGAACACATCCGCCGTCTGATTGTCTGTCCGCACGTAAAGGACCTTAAGATCGCCACGATCCCGAACGAAGTGATAAATTCGACATCTTTCGTTCAGGCATGGAAGACCGGGTGAAGAGCCCTATGGAGTAAAGGGTGACACTGATATTGTCACAGTATAGAAGTGAAGGGAGAGAGAAACGAAGACCCAGATCGCAAAGCACGTAGGAAAGTCCTAGGAGTTCTTATGCGGTGACGGCAAGCAGCTTTCATTTTATTAAATAGTTTGGTAGAGCTTGTTTTAGGTCATAAAGGGAAGAGTACTTTTAGCTCGTTCATCTAATTTTTCTGGTCTAGGAGTGGCTCCCTGCTTCGGGAGTCGCCTCCCCAAAATACGACGGCCTGATCAAAAAACGGATTCTCGGCTCAGCAGCCAGAACAGACAGGACGCCTGTCTCCTGGAATTGTTGTTGTCCTGTTCGTATCAGGGCTGGGGCGTATGCCAGGTGACTTAGAAAAGGATAGGCTTCACCCCTGGTTCTAAAGAACCAGACACTTCATACCTTCTATTCTAATAGTTAGTTTTTTCATTTGGGCTTGCACTTACCGCTATTTTTTCTTGGGGGTAAGGAGTCTAGCGGGGTCATTTGTGGTAAGGAACTGGGACGTGTTTCCTACCACGGGGATGACCCCTCCTTAGACTTATGGTGATGTGTTCTATGTTCTGGTCTCAGCCCCGGTTCTTGTACGCTGAAGCTGTCAAGTCCGTACGAGGATACCCTTTCAGGAGGGCGATTTCCTTTTCGTGTCGCCCTCTTCCTCGCGTTCCTTGTGTCTATCTTTTCTGAAAGGCGGGTCTTCCTAGTGGGCTCGTCGCCACTAGGCAGTCATCTTTGATCCTGATCGGCCGACCTTTCCGATCCCGAAACATAGTTCGGCTCTCTTTTTTCGGTCATTCAGATGAAAAATTCTGTGAAGACGACGAGAGATAGATGCCGCCTGCTCTTTCCGTTCCCGGAGTGGAGCACTCCTCTTTGTTCCTTTCTAATAAGCTTGGTACGTGTTCTGAGCGAGCCTTCGCGTGACGTGAACGGTACCTATGAAGTGGAATCCGTCTGTCTTGTCTTCCACCTTATAAGGGGGTTGCGTGGAGAGGGACTCAAAATCTCCACTGCTATTGTCAAGCTTGGACATACTTAACACTGACCCAATTGAGACCGTGGCCACACCTTGATAAAAGAGTGATGATGTGGTCAACCTTGGATACGTGGCTCTTCGATGGGGGAAGTACCACGCTAGTCGTCTCAGTGTGTGGTGTGTAGTGGGTGGGTCTTAGTGTCTTCTTACTACGAGAAATCAATGAGAAAATATATGATTCTCGTTCTCGAAAGTCCACTCTTTTTATATTTCAAACTAGGAGGATTGGCATTTGGCCAAGATGTGATCTATCTCTTTCCTTGGTTGGAGTGGAACTTTGGTTTTCTTTAGTGAGGAACCGTTTCACTCGGCGGGCAGTCGAATGATCAAAGCGAAATGCTTTAGGCATCTTTTGAGCATGTTCAGCTTCCAAAATTCCTGGAGTCCTACGGCATTCTCACAGAAAGAAAACATGGCTAGTAACACACTATTTTGTTATTGTAGAAAGCGATCAGTTCTTCCGATCTTGTTCGGGCTTGGAAAGGTTTCCTTTATCAATTCCAGAAGTGGAGGAGCCTATGTAGAAGAAGCTGTAGAAGAGCACCACGGTTCAGGTCCCAACACATGGGGGGTGAATTCAGCTGCAAGGATCGTGAATCAAGGGAAGGGAAGAATGAGACCAGAATTTGGAAGTCACCCCCGACCGAGACGAGACCTAGATGGCAACCTAACCTAGTACGTCATAATTGAGAAAGGGAACACCCCCCAGAGCCAGAACACTGGGGCCGCCCTCGCGCCCCTTCTATTAAAAATTCTTCTATGAAAAGAAGGAATGCAGCGTGGTAAGCCGCATCGGATGAATGACACAGGAAAGGGGACCGACTCTCCTTTACTTTTAGTCGAGTTAAATTCCAGCCAACCTCTGTTTTTGGAAGTAAAAACTCTCTTGGTCTTTCCTGTCGACCTTCATATTGTATTATTGGAAGTAGTCATTCCTATCTCTTCTCTGATAGAAATCCGCTTTCAAGCTGTCCACTAGGAACGGAGTCTCAAAAAGAGCTGAAGTAAGAAAGTCAAGCAAGAAGTTTTTGGACATTAATCGGACAAGGACAAGTGTGGAGGTGCATGGTCAGAATGAAATTGATTTGATTTTGCTTTCGAGCTTCAACGAAGACAAGTAAGTAAGAGTCATCTCTCTTAGGAGTACTGAAGGACAGGGACTGCCTTCACTAAGGAGCAAACCAATTAGAAGGTCGGCATTTTCTTTAGAAGTGGTTCCACACCAGACCATACATTCAAAAATCTTATAATATTACTTACTTATTGGAGCGATACTCTATTTAGAATTTGTCTCAATAGAATAAAACAAATGGCACTACTTGATAGAATCAAGGAATACGCCTTCTCTTTTGCTGCTGCGAATGTAAAAACCGGGGCCCGAAGGGAGTATCTCTTCAGACTAAAGAATGGAAGGGTCGTTGTACAACCTCATGGTAGGGCCCAGCAGCTCAAGCTAAAAGCTACCTAGAAGGAGAGCACAGAGCACGGGAAGGGGAAAACCAAGGGGAACAGCACATGAGGACTAGAGCGATGGCTTTTTGAATTGCTAATATCATGGCAGCTCCCCTTATACAAGTAGGAACTGAAATCCTACAGGGCTTATCCTAGAAAGGGAATAAGCTCAGAAAAATGCATCTAAGCTTTGCTCTAACCAAAAGTAAGCACAAAGTACCTGATTGGAACTTCTATGGTACTCTTCGTAACAAGGTAGCTCTGGGCATTTGATCTAGGGCTGGATTGAATCCAAACTTGATTCTATCTGGTTTATAATTAGTTGTTAAGTAGCACTCTTTTAGTCTTCTTTCCGTATAGGATGTTTTCTATTTCTTGCCTTATTTCTTAAGCATGTTTTGCGACGTATTTCCGCAAATAGCACGTTCTAATTACTGTATTTCCCGAAGAAGCTATCGAAACTCTTCCCCCAAGAGTTTATTTCTTCCTATCTTATACATACTGAATCTTGTCTTTAGAAATCTCTTAAATATAAGAACTTTATCTTTTCTCTTATGAAAGTCTAAGCATAGTAAACTATCTAGTATTTGCTAGCTAGTATTTTATGTTGATTGATAAGTAAGGTATACCCGGTTTCCTATGCACTGCTTTCTTATTTGAGCTGGACATAAAGGCGGCCTATACGGTCTTTCTGATGAATAAGTGCTCTTTGCAATCATAGGCTCTGGGACTGATGACGTTCCTGTTCTAGTCTTTTATTTTCCAGTAACCGTTGTTGGATGACTAAGAGCTCTTGTGCTCCCTGTTTGAAATATCCGTTGCTGTCTTCGTAACCGCAGTTATTGATTGAATCTGCATCTGGCAGCAGTTTTCACGTGGCGAATGGTATCCTATATAAGATAAAAGCTTGCTTTTAGGAGTGATCTTTCTCGATTTCGGAATGGAAAAACTCCTGTTCGTTGTAAGATCACTGAAGGAAAGGTTGGTCATAAATTTGGAGAGTTTGCTTCTACACGGAAACGAAGACTTTCGAGAACAAATATTAAACCGGGAAGAAAAAAGGGGAAAAAGTTAATTTAATAAAGTCTAAACGCATATGGCACGAAAAGGAAATCCGATTTCGGTAAGACTCGATCTGAATCGTAGTTCAGATTCAAGTCGGTTCAGTGAGGGCGACCGCGAAAGTCACCGAATGGGTCAGTCTTTTCCTTCAGTTTGTCCTATATTAAAAAAAAAAAGCGTGGGAGGACGTTGCAGATGTCCGGGACGGACACGACTTCTTCGAACGCTAGAAGACCACTGGAAGACACCCGGGACCAGAGCATGTCGTGAAAGAAGCACACTGGGCGGGCGTGCTTCGACCGTGTCTCCGGGGCACAGTTGAATGTAGATATCATGAACGCGAGGTGCAGGATACCAGGCCGAGAAACCCGGGCAACCACTCCCCTATGTGCCGCTCGCTAGCGCATCCAGGGCCCCGGCGCCCAGCTCCGCTGGAGAGGCCTAGCCTGATCTGAGAAGTGCTAATTCGGTTCGGATAGACTTCATTCAAGAACGCCGCCGCCCCTGGAATCAATAAGAAAACAAGTGCTAAGTTTCAGATCAGTGAATAAACCGAAACGAAAGAAGAAAGAGACGTTTCTCGCTCGGCGCCTAAAGCGCACTATGCTCCGCTTCAACAAATGAGAGTTTTCGGTGGAACCGGTGAACCACGCGAGCTGGTTAGATGCGTGGGACAGAGGGCTCGTAGTACCTGCTAGCGCAGCTATGCAGTGGAAGGGAAGGAGCCTAAATCGACCCCCTTCTTTTTTTTTCTTTTAAAAAAAAAAAGCAGTACAAAGAGATTAGACTCTCGGATGAGACTAAGCAGCCACCGACCGTTCCGACGCGCCCCTGACCTATCTTGATTAAGACCGAAAACCTATCTAAAATGGAGCCTAGTTTAGGCTGTCAAACAAATGATAAAATGGAAAATTTAGAATATAACCACTAGTAGGGATATGGATGGAGTCTCGCTCAGTAAAGAGAGTTGTAGATTCGTAGAAAAGGAGAGGAGCCTTGACTTTCTATGTTATTAGTAAAGAAGCGCTAACGCTGCAATCTTTCTAAAGCAAGAAGCGGGAAACTTGACTTTGAGAAATAAGGTGCTTGTTGCCGCTTTATTTGTAAGTAAACTTTTTTTATATCATATCAATAAAGGTAGTTTACTTGCTTAGTGCTTGTGCTAAGGTAGTTTACTTGCTTACTTGTTAGAGTAAGGGGAAAGGTTGCTTTTTTTTAGAATTATTATAGCGTTAGCGCTTTAGTTTTCAATAAGGACGTTTAGGCTTGACTAATAACATAGAAATTAAAAATCAGGGTGCGCAGGTTTGGAACCCTATACATAGGGCCTTTCCTTTCAAATGACAACTGCCTCTTCCTGCTGCGAAGGCCTTGCACGAAACCAACCCCCCCCCCACACCCCCGATCAAGTACCAGTTGTTTCGCTGGTAGGCCCACTTAGGTTAGGGGGGCATTGTCCCTCAGTTCTTACCAACCTCCGGTGTGTAATCGACATGTTGCTAACTTCAACTCGGTTGAATAAGAATCATTGATTCCCTTTGCTGTCCATTTCTTATTCATTCAGGGCGCTCGGCCGGTGCTCCTTTTTCAAACCAGAACAACTCTGAACGTTAGGGAAGATAAGGGAAGACCACCTGAGCGAACCGACCGAGGGGACTTGACTTATTCGAACCGAACGATAGCGGCTTAAAGCTAAGCCTATCACGAGCAGCGTCGCTGCTTGATCGGCGGGGAGAAACATCTCAAAGTATGGGGCAAAGGATCAAGCGCTTTGACTTTGTCTCCCGGGATTCACCACAGGTTGGGTTTGAGAGCCGTGTGATGGGTGACTATCCAGCACGGTTCGGAGAGCACTTTTAGTCTGCGTTGGTGAATGGAAGCCCCTCTATCAAGCAAGAAAGAAGCGGCTATTCCCACGGCGGAGTCACCATTGACTCTATTTATTATTATGGTAAATCAGTGTATCAAGATGTCAATCTGAGATCTTATTTCGGTTCGATACGTCCACCTACGAGACTCACCTTTGGCTTTCGTCTCGGTAGGTGTATTATTATACATTTTCCCAAAAGAACATTCATTCATTTCTTTCTTCCCCGTCGACCACGACGACTGAAACGACGCGAAAAATCCAGACCCGGAAAGGAGAAGGGCCGGTGGTGGGCATTTGGGAAAGTCGGGCCGATCGGGTGTCTTCATTCAAGCGACAATACAGAAGAAGAACGAAACGAAGTGAGAGGCCGGAGGGCAGGGAAAAGAGTCGAGTCGATCAGGCTCGACGACCGGGAGAAGCAAAACGAAATTAGGATTTGGCCGAAAAAGAAGCAACGCTATGGATACCATGACCGATCACCATCGATAAAGAAGAATCTTTCTAAATCACTTCGGGTCAGCGGGGCCTTCAAGCATCCGAAATACGCCGGGGTTGTAAATGACATAGCGTTCCTGATAGAAAATGACGACTCCTTCAGAAAAACGAAGTTATTCAAGTTCTTTTTCCCCAAGAAGTCCCGCTCCGACGGCCCGACGAGTCATCTATTTAAAAGGACCCTCCCTGCAGTGCGCCCCTCCTTGAATTATTCGGTCATGCAATACTTATTGAATACAAAGAACCAAATTCATTTCGACCCCGTCGTAGTTCTCAATCATTTCGTGGCACCGGGCGTGGCTGAACCATCTACGATGGGGGGAGCGAATGCTCAGGGAAGAAGCTTAGATAAGAGAATACGTTCTCGCATCGCTTTTTTTGTAGAAAGCTCGACCAGCGAGAAAAAGTGTTTGGCCGAAGCCAAAAAGAGGTTGACCCACTTCATTCGCTTGGCGAATGATCTTCGCTTCGCGGGAACAACAAAAACCACCATCTCGCTCTTTCCTTTCTTCGGTGCTACCTTTTTCTTTCCAAGGGATAGAGTTGGGATGTATAATAACCTTTTTTTTGAGGATGCCCGGGAACAACTCCTAGGTCAATTAAGGATCAAATGTTGGAACCTCATGGGTAAGGATAAGGTAATGGAATTGATAGAGAAATTCATAGACCTAGGTAGGATAGGAGAATTGATAAAGGGAATAGAGATGATGATAGAGATCATACTGAGAAACAGAAGAATTCCGTACGGGTACAACTCTTATTTGAACGAAGTGAAAAAAATGCGATCTTTGTTGTCTAATAGAACAAACACTAATACCTTAATTGAGTCGGTCAAGATCAAATCTGTTTATCAAAGTGCTTCTCCGATTGCTCAAGACATCTCTTTTCAACTGAGAAAGAAAACAAGATCATTTCGTTCCATTTTTAGTAAAATAGTGAAGGATATTCCATTAGTAATGAAAAAAGGGGTTGAGGGGATCCGTATATGTTGTTCAGGTCGATCAGAAGGCGCAGAAATAGCTAGAACTGAATGCGGAAAGTATGGAAAAACATCTCGTAATGTATTTAACCAGAAAATCGATTATGCTTCTGCGGAAGTATCTACTCGTTACGGAATCTCAGGTGTCAAAGTGTGGATTTCATATAGTAAAAAAAAAAAGGGACGTGCTATATCCGAAACGTACGAAATATAGTAAATATCGTAAAGGCAGATGTAGTAGGGGTTGCAAACCAGACGGTACACAACTTGGTTTTGGAAGATATGGCACTAAAAGTTGTAGAGCTGGTCGTCTTTCATATCGAGCCATTGAAGCAGCGCGTCGGGCTATAATCGGACAATTCCATCGTGCTATGAGCGGACAATTCCGAAAAAATGGTAAGATATGGGTAAGAGTTCTCGCGGATCTCCCTATTACCGGGAAACCTACAGAAGTAAGAATGGGAAGAGGAAAAGGAAATCCTACGGGTTGGATTGCTCGTGTGTCCACGGGACAAATCCCATTTGAAATGGATGGTGTGAGTTTGTCAAATGCTCGGCAAGCCGCTACATTAGCGGCGCATAAACCATGTTCGTCAACCAAGTTTGTTCAGTGGTCGTAACGTAATTGGTTAGTGGGGAAAAACCGGGCCGGGATTAAAAAGAATTAGGCGAAGTGTTTGTTCCTGAACGACGGAAGTGGAAAGACACTAAAGGAGAGGGATATACTCTTTTGTTTGTAATCGCCGAAATTGTACGACGAACCTTTTTGTTCCAGGCGTACGACCCGGATACGTTACGGTTTTTTTTAGTTCTTTCTGGTACTCTTTCCTGTGATTGTATTGGATATACATCTTTATGATCACAAGGTGGTGCTTGGGCAGGTCTTCTCTGATTACGTTCGGACGTGACAGGGAAGCCAGGAGGTCCAGGGACATAGCCGACCGATGCATTCCCCATCCAGCACTTAACCGACGAAAGAGAGGGGAACGCAGCCCCCGCCTAATCACTTGAGATGCTGAACTCTGGTGGAGGACGAAATATAAGGATATTCTGGCTGGGAGATGTACCATCAACACTTGGGAAGACCTCAAGCGGGAGTTGAAGGTGCAGTTCTTTCCTGAGAATGTGGAGTATATGGCTAGGCGCCAGCTGAGAGAGTTGAAACAGAGCGGCACAATTCGGGAATATGTGAAGAAGTTCTCTGCACTGATGTTAGGGGTGAAGAAACCCAAACATTAGAAGAGCTCAGTCGTTCTAGCGTTCTAGCAGCGGCAAAAGATCAATAAAAACCACTGACAGGACTGACCCAAAGCAAGATACTGCAGTCCAGTGTTCGTTGGAGACTATAGACTGTCCTTCAGCTTCTAATCGATTTTTTTCTCTGCAGACAGAGGAAGACATTCATGAAGTGGACGAACTGGCTGAAGAATTACTGCAAGGGGCTGAGGGAACCCAGCCCATGGATTACTTCCTATACTTGGAGGACATTCAATTGCTCAAACTTGTCTAACGACCCTCCTTATTATTTACGGGAATATAACCTTTATCTGTATGGGAAAGAGGGGTTCTGCCTATGCGTCGGTCGGTTGGGAGGAGAGCCGGGAAGTCTGAAGAGAATGGATGTTTTCCGGGATTCAAAAACAACAAATCTGTGAATTTGGACTCACGAGCCGATGGGCGGGAAGTTGCAAGAGCATTTAGGGACAAGAGAGGAGATATCAATCAGCCGAGTGGCCATTTTTCCTCCAAGTTTGACATGGGATCATACCTACTGTATTTATTTGCATTCTTTGATAAGGAGTTTAAAAAGGCATCTAGGAAGTACGAGAAGCAGGGGCGGCCGATAAGGATAAAGGTTGGGACCTGGGCGATGGTCAGAATCAAACAAAATTTAGAAAGATACATTATAAACTAGCAAGAAAGGGTGTGAAGGACCTTGCCTCGGCGGTAGCGGCGGCGGACAGTCTGGTGGATTAGAAAGAGAATCCTACTGGACACGAGAAGAATAAAGACAAGTCATAAAGGACAAGAAGAAATCGGGCCAGAAGTTGAATGAAGATCACTCAAAAGGGGATTGACATTGGGCTCATCAAGGAAAGCTAGATTCCGGCGAGCTTGCCCGCTCTCTTTAAGCAAGGGCAGAGTCTGATCGATGGGAGTTCACTAGGGGGCACCATTTCAGAGAGGAGAGAATCCTTATCAGCCCTCCTTGAAAGCTAAATATGAATCTTCAGGAAGCCTTGGACTACGGATTGGCTTAAGTAAGGTCGACTACACCTGGGATTTTTTACTTGCTAGTAGAGGGGAGACGTAGTCTGGCTCGACCAACAATTGATCCTATTGGACGGCCTACTACTAATAAGCTGGAAGCTGGGCTAGCTCAATAGAAGGGGCGCGTAGGAAGGGTCCCGTGGTTGCTCTCTTGAGTGGTATTCCTTCGGTTCCGAAGAGTCTTTCAGATAGTATTCCCAGGTGGTTCTCTTCTCTCAAATAGGGAGTGCTCTCTGCTCCAGGTGGCAGACTATCGAGTGGTACTAGAACATGGGCTAATGTGAATAGTAGGGGGGCTAAAGGCGAGTGAAGTGAGATGGGCTATCCTATCCAGACAGAGCAAGGGAAGTCGAGAGGCGGGAAACTGAATGCGTGAAGCAAGAAGCCATGGCTTTCTCGGATCGTAAGCAAGGGATACAGAAAGCAAGAGTCAAAGAGGACATGGAGGAGGTAAGGAAGCAAATTCATTCTTTGCCGAATCCAGAAGGTGGGTCTCCAACAGCAGAAGTCTCATCATCATAAACAACAGGAGGATCGGCTTCCAAAGAAGCATATGAAGAATTGGAGAAGATGATGCCACTGTATAGTAATCCGCCGAATCTGAAGTCGAATTTTAAGGAACTAGAAAAGCAGCTAAAGCCGAGCCAGACACTGTTTAATCATATAAAGCTAGAGCTGAGGGTCACACAGCAGTTAGAGCTTTAAGCTAGCGCTCCGACCGGCCCTATGGGAAAAGAGAAATATGGTGGTTTGTGGGCTAGGGCGTTTCCATCAGTTTTTCCGTAGTAATAGAAAGAGGTTGTTCCTGTTTACAACCAGCCTTTCTAATCTAAAATGCATTGATTTAGAAAAGGAGGAACCCACGCTCACGCTCATAGCCCTTTTTGGGTCCCATACCATTACCTCATCGGAGAAAACCTTGCCTACCATTAGAGCTCCTTCATTTGTTTGCCAGAATCCATCAATAGGGCTTTCGGAGAGAAGGCCAACCCTGTACTTCCTATTATCGAGTGATATTGGAATGACCAATCCAGTTCCCTCAGACTTGCTTTCTCCAACTCCAAGGGAAGTTTTGTCCTGTCCGCTAGGACTAGTCTCAATGCGCTGGATTGATGCACCGGTAGGGACGACCAAATGCCTAGCCGTCGGGGGTTCTTCCATCATATCAATCAAGCTCAGTCTCCCAACAGCAACAACCAATCCGGGCGGGCGGAATGGCGCCTAGACTCGGTCAATGGAGTCAACTGCTGGGACTGGCATTTGATTCGGCCGCCAGTGGTTTTGCTATTGGTGGCACATGGTCCCTGTATATGGAACTGGTCAGAGAACGAATAGACGCGGGATCGATCTATAGGCTCCGAATATCCTGTTTTGGATCTCTCTAACGGGACTGGAACGGGCGAAGCCATTGGATTGATTGGGCGAGTTAGCCCAACAGGAATGTGGTCGTCTAGATCGTACCTGCGGAAAGATTAGGTGGACCCCTATACATTCATTGATTAGACCGAAACCAATCGAAGCCATGCGATCGATCGAGCTACCCGCATTTTAGTTTAGCTTTCTCAAGCAGGGGCTTAGCCGCTTTTATATATTATATTGCTTGCTGGCAGCGTTGGGAAAAAAAGAGACAAAACGTCGAATGAGGAACGGGCTAAAAAGCCCTATTTATGTATGTGGAAAGTCTATACTTAACACACCGACTCAATTGGAAGCTGAATCCTCACAGGTTTCGAAGCTTTCGAACTTCCTCTGTTACGGCTCCTTTAAAGCAGCGGATCCCCTTGGTGTTGACCCAGAAGCGAAGCCAGGAGCACAGCCCAGTGATTCAGTGGTTTACCTTGACTCAGTTGATGCAGTGAAAGCACCTGTTGATCCAGTTGCCCGAGCTGATGAACTTGACCCAATAGATCTATTAGAAGCAACAGAGTCATAGGTGGAAGCAGATCTAGTGCTAGTAGGTCTAGGAATGAAAATGTCCAGATTCATATCTAATTTTAAAGTCATGTAGGTGCGATCGAGCGGAAAAAGCCCAAGAGCTCCCCGCGTGGGGACCACCTACACAGGCATACAGCTGCGCACCAGACGGGTTAACTAAGAGCGCCCGTACACAACATAACAAAGCTTAATCTCCGTCTCAATAGACGGGCAGTTCCATATCGAAATCGATAGCCGGGGAAGGGTACGAGAAGTCCTCATATAGAGGAGCATGCCCAGCAGCATCACGCCACCCATAGTCGAGGAAAAAGTGACTCCTAGCTCGGCTCGATGCCAAGTTGAACTCTCGTCTCTGGTAAGATGCATGGGTTTGAAAGCACTCAATCTAGGCCATGATAAAGCAGGCGAAATCTACCAACCACGTAGACCCACGGAGCGGTAGGATTGGGACGAAGAAATCCCATGTCCTTGTAAACCCCTAGTGAACCGATAGGTGGGAGCAGAGCAACCTTGGATCGGTAAGCTCTAGATAATGATAAACGAGAGTAGTCAGGAGTGCGGAGCTTCGGGCTCAGGGAGCACCTGGTGCTTGTTTATGAAAGATTAACCGGGCAAGCAAGTGATTTCATACCTTGAGTGTAGTGTGTGCCACCCGTCTGCCGATGGATAAGCAAACCTACCAGCAAGCAGTGGTGGCATCCCTTCGCTCAATTATGGATGCGGTTCATAATAGGGTATGGTGTTACAATACAGATACAGAGCCTGTTGGACACGAACCCACAATAGCAGATAAAAATGAAATTTGTTCTCCAGATCGAAATCCATAGCGCGTTTCAGATCCGGTTCCTGAGCCATAACCATAAACTTAAAAGAAAGAATGATTTCAAAAAAAATTCCAGATTCAGATGGAGATGCAGAGCCTCGTTTACCGGGGTCACTCAGCATATGTAGTTGGTTTACCCTGAATCCTCAACCGAAGAGAAGAAGCAAAGGTGGTGAAAAAGTTCACAAGCTTACTTTATCCCCTTATTGATCATAGCCATAGGCATCAGTTATAGATGAGTATCCCCCAAGCTCTACACCACTTCAGTCCACCCGTCTATTCGCACTAAGACCTTCCATTTCTATTATCTGAAAAAGAAACAATGGAAAGGCTTAAGCTCTACCATTAAGCCACAGGGAAGAACTTAGAATAAAATATAAAAACTCTATTCTTAGCTTTCCATGAGAGATTCTTATTCTGTGCAGGATTTACACCTTTCTGTAAGATGAAAAAGAGATCGAATTTTCAGTCTTTCTGGGCTTAGTAAGGTGTCGATCCAGTGCCTCTTGGTCTATGAGGATGAGGATTCCTCTCGAATGCAGATGGTAGGTGTAGCTGTACGTACTTGTATATGGGCGGTTCTGGGCTCTCGTTCATTCATGGATTCACTGCGGAAGGGGAGATCTAAAGCATTACCATAAGCGTCTGGGCTCTTCTTCGACCACATTGCTTGATTAGAAAGGAAGTTTTTCCTTAGGCGACCGAGAAAGGGCACCCTCTTCTTATTCCCGACCAAGCTGACTATACTATACGCAACTGGGACTGGCTTCGTCGCTGCTACCTGCACCGGCTATTCCCAAGGCAGAAAGTGATAATCGTCTTAGCCTAGTCGCTCTTAAGATCTTTCTATGTAGACTGAAGACCAAACCACTACATTATGTAATCAATCGAATGAGGAAGATCTTTCTCTCTCATTGACCGACACTACCTTAGGTGCTATATATAGGTCCGAGCTAGAGTTCACTCTTCATTGCCTCTTCCCCGAAGAATCATGCTTTCTCATTGACTTTCGCCCTCAATAAAGAAATCTCGGAAAACCGACACGCACATGAGATTAACTTATATATGCGTATACGTGAGTGATTCAAGCAATCTTCTATCCATCTGGACAAGCGGCCTAAAAGAAAGAGAAAGTAGCTCAGTCAGCTCGATAAGCACTGAGTCTCCCAATACCTATGGCTAATGGGACCACCCCCTGCTTATCGACAACCTCATGGCGATGAAAAGAAAGCCTAGTGCTAGTGAAAAGGCATCCATAAATGGAAGGTGAAAGGCCATCCCCCCGTACATCCACCCCTGGATAAGAAGGCTATGTTGGGGCTAGCATTACCACTTGGAAGATGATTGAGAGTTTCGAAAAAGGGCCCTTTTCACCTTGTGTTGAGTCAATCAAAGACAGCTGATCATGACGCGAAGAAGGGTAGTTCAATTCATCTGCAGAGCCAAATCCCCGCTTCCGCTTAAGGCACCCCTTCTTCCTTCAAGGGCATGAGATGCAGCAGTTAGGTCCCTCTTGTCTTCTGCACCGGTTCCTGATTCAATTGCCCAACAAAGAAAGGGCTATGCGCAATGGCTCGCAAGACAGTCAGAATCAGAAAGATAGGTATGTCTTATCTTAAAAGAACTGTTATCCCAAAGGGTTTATGCCGCTAAACAGCTCTTAGTCCGCACTTCTATCGTACATTCTAAGACCATGCCAGCCTAAAGAGTCACTCACTCTTCCGCCAAGAGGTGAAGGTAAAGCAACTCCTGCTGCTCTCATTGCTGCGTCGAAAGGGGTAGGGAGGGGTATCTAGGGCTAAGCCCAGCAAAATGCACATAATAGGATAGGATTCTTTTTCTGTATAGTAGGAAAGGCCTATCAATGACTTAAAAACGACGCCCTTCGTCGAACAAGCGATTCTTGAACAATTTCTTCTGTCTATCAATTCTCCTCGTCCAGTCACTATGCCAGTGCCTTTACTAGCTTTCTTCTTACTAGAGATTCATTTGCACAAACCTCCCTCACAAAGGAAAGCGGGAAAGTGCAAAGAAAGCTCTTTTTCTTGCAAAATGGGCATATAAAGAAAGATAGGTGCCCCGAGTAGAGGGCAGTCAACCATCAAAGCGCTAAGCCCCTTACTCAACGAATTAGAACGGGTTACACACGCTTCAAGTCTTCTTTTGCTGATTCAATAGCTGCTCCTTCGTCCTAACTGCCTATGAACAGGAATGAGACCAGAATGAGCCTAACGACGTACCTTCAACTCGAAAGGCTAAGCCAATAAGAGAGACTCCTTCCGTGTGAAAGAAGAGCCTCCTCTCTTGTGAACGAATCCCCTGCTTGGCTCTTTTCAGGAATAGAATCGGACATGGAATGCGCTCTTACTTCATACGCGAGGACTGTCCTCTTCTAGTAGTGGGCAAAAACCCTGTTCTCTTTGAAAGACTACGCTCTGGCACTGATGACTTTTCTTGGGCATTTTCAAGTGTGCTAGATCATCAATTAATGTCCGCTTTGGTTGAATCAATAGTCTAAGATAGACCATGCACACGCACAGAAGAAGAAGATGCCATAGAATCTGCTGTGGGAAGAGAAGACCACGTAGCCTTGCTATGCAAAAGGAATGGATTTCACTCTTTAGGGAGTGACCCGAGGGTGATATCATAAGCAGTTGTCGGAATAACTGGTAATATCATCGGTAAGAATTAAGCAAATTTCTCCTCTTTTTTTCGTCAGCGGTTTCAAATTAGGTCTTTTTCTCATTCACTCTACATGGATTCTCTTTCTATCTTACCACATAGTGAGAAAGCTCAACTTCGGTAATGGAGGTCCGGCAAAGTCTGCTTCATCGATCACTGGCGAAAAGTAAAGAACCTGTGCCCTGAGTTGAACCAGCAAAGAACCTATGCCTTGAGTTGACTCAGTCCTGGACTGAGTCACATGTGCCCCGAGTTGCATGCATGGCTTCATGCAAACTGTCTCCAACTTCGATAATGGAGGTCCTGCAAAGTCTGCTTCATCGATCACTGGCGAAAATTCTAAAGCCAGGGAAACGCCCAACGGAAGAGGGGGAGGGGCGACAAGCGGATGACAGCTCGGGCCATCGCAAGGCCCGGACCTGGCAGCTCGTAGGAAAGAATAGAGAAGCCAGCTGAAAGGAAAGCCTACTACAGGAGAAGAGGTGCCAATCCTTACAGATATCTGCATGTATCCAACCACCAGGCTGCCCTCTGGTGGAACGTCACCACACGAAGGAGAGTATGAGAGGTTTTACCCAAAGATCCCACCCTATCCAACGTCACCACAACGAAGATAGGCTATCAAAAATGGAAAGAAAATGCGCTTAGGCAAAGACCAGGCAGGAAAGTTTTACCCAAAGATCCCACCCTATCCAACCTCACATTTCCGCCAAGGGGTGAAGCTCAGCAGTTACGGCGGCGGAGGAGAGGAGAGGTCGCCGTGCCGGGAAGGCTACTCCAGAGATTCTTTTAGCAGCCGGAGCAGATGGGAATGGAATCCAATCCTTATTTCCGTCCCATCGGGAGAAACCCCCGGATAGTAGGATAGGACGCGAAATTACCAGTCCTACTCATTCCTGTCCAACTAACTAAAAAAAACCATTATTACTCATTCGGAAAACACTGACTAAAGAACAACGAAGATAGGCCATCAAAAATGGAAAGAAAATGCGCTTAGGCAAAGACCAGGCAGGAACAAATAGAGAAACTGCGCTCAATGAACACTCAATCTTACACTGACAGCTGCTCCGAAAAAGACTACAGCGAGCATTGAGAGAAAAGAGATGGCTTTCCATCTTATGAAGAGAAGCAGGAGCGTAAGTAGGGAGACTACTCCTTTATTATAAGTTAACGTAAGAAGAAAAAGATCGGTACTACTCTCCCTGATGCTAACCGGGCAATGAAAATTCATTGTAGGCTTAACTTAAGGTTGAAGTCTTTCAAAGTCTCTATTGGGATAACTGTAATCTTTCTTCTCCTCTTCACGCTAGGAAGAAGAGATTCTCGTCTTATCCGCTGATACGAATAAAGAGTTTCATTTCTTTGAAAGGTCCCTAGAAGGGATTGGAATTACGTCCTATTGTCATGCTTACCTTAGGGCATAGCTCTAGTCTTAAAATAAAGAAATGTGGGAATACTGCTGACTTTACTTCAAGCTTAGAAAGACAAGATGATTTCTCATTTCTAGGTTGTTTGCAAGAAGAATTGGTCACTGATTCCCCGGTAGCAAAGCAAGGAGCATAGCCTTATTTATTTTCTTTTTTTCGATGCGAATCTGACTAAATAATGGGCTATTTGTTGCATTCAGAAGGAGGAGTTCCTTTTTTTCTTTGTATAAAACCTAGTCAGTGGGGCAAATCTGGGTAACAATCAATTTTGATTAAAGAATAGCTCTTTTTTACCAAACTGCATCAAATTTCGAACCACATATATCACACTTTTGCTGGTAGCTGCACTCATTTCCTATACCTTTTATAGTGTTGAGCTAGATTCTAGTGTAGTGGCTTTCCCCTTCAAACGGCCTCTCGCCACATTATATCTACTATGATAACTCGAAAGCACGAAATGGAGCATAACTCGTCATGAGCCGATCTGCTTCTGTATAGGGGAAGAGAAGGAGATTCAGGCAGCCCAAATTAAGAGAGAAAGAGAGATGGCAGAGAGAGAAAGATATTGCCGGAGAAAGAGAGAGATGAGAGGGAGAGAGAGAGATAAGAGATGAGAGAGAGAATTTTTTTAAAATTTTTTTAAGGTGCCACGTCAGCATTTAACGGCCACGTCAGCACTTAACGTGCCACGTGGCCTTTTCTGTTAAGTCCAATTAACGGACATAAGCGGAGGACGAAAATGACTGACGGAACAATCTTCCAAGGACTAAAGTGTCGGTAAAAATCTTTGGAGGACTAAACAGTCACCGAACCTATCTTTCGAGGACCAAATAGGGGTTTTACTCTATAATTAAACAGATCACTGTAAATGCAAAGGAATTGTTCAGAGAAGTGAACCTTCAAGTACTTGGCGAGGCATTCTTGGGAGGAGGAAAGCAAGCTTTCTGGTTCAACCATGTTGGCTATTCTCACAGCCACAAGCACAGAAGAGGAGGTAACTTAATTCAACAACTGGAAACAGCAATAATTGGACTTAACAAAAAAGGCTACGTGGCACGTTAAGTACTGACGTGGCCGTTAAATGCTGACGTGGCACCTTAAAAAAATTTTTAAAAAAAAATCTCTCTCATCTCTCTCTCTATCTCTCTCTCTCTCTCATTCTCATCTTTCTCTTCCTCAATCTCTCTCTCCGCCAATCTCTTTCTCTCTCTGCCATCTCTCTCTCACGCTCATCTCTCTCCCTGCCATCTCTCTTTTACTGAGTTTCGCTGCCATCTATCTCCCTAAATGATGGATATATATCCATAATTGGTTGGTTGATGTTGGTAGTGGTCCCAATCAAAGCCTTAGTAAAATAACAAGAACAACACTCTCTTTGGGTGAAAGTTGAACCACAATTTGAATAATTACTTCGATGATATTATTGATAGAAATCTGGTTCCTTAAATAGGTAGTAGCCTAGTGAAACCAAGAGTACAAGACTGAACTCGAGCTAACAGAATTGACTAAGTAAACAAACACGTTAAGCAACATAAATGGAAAATAAACTCCTAAACTTTCTCCAACAACTAGCTGACTGAGCACTTGTATGTTAAACGTGGCCATCGTGCACCAAGGAGCTGATAGAAAGCAAAAAACTAGTAAAGAACCTGTGCCCTGAGTTGAACCAACAAAGAACCTATGCCCCAGGACTGAGTCACATGTGCCCCAAGTTGCATGCATGGCTTCATGCAAACTGTCTCCAACTTCGGTAATGGAGGTCCGGCAAAGTCTACTTCATCGATCACTGGCGAAAATTCTAAAGCCAGGGAAACGCCCAACGGAAGAGGGGGAGGGGCGACAAACGGATGACAGCTCGGGCCATCGCAAGGCCCAGACCTGGCAGCTTGTAGGAAAGAATCGGAGAAGCCAGCCGAAAAGAAAGCCTACTACAGGAGAACAGGTGCCAATCCTTACAGATATCTGCGTGTATCCAACCACCAAGCTGCCCTCTGGTGGAACGTCACCACACGAAGGAGAGTATGAGAGGTTTTACCCAAAGATCCCACCCTATCCAACATCACCATAACGAAGATAGGCCATCAAAAATGGAAAGAAAATGCGCTTAGGCAAAGACCAGGCAGGAACAAATAGAGAAACTGCGCTCAATGAACACTCAATCTTACACTGACAGCTGCTCCGAAAAAGACTACAGCGAGCATTGAGAGAAAAGAGATGGCTTTCCATCTTATGAAGAGAAGCAGGAGCGTAAGTAGGGAGACTACTCCTTTATTATAAGTTAACGTAAGAAGAAAAATATCGGTACTACTCTCCCTGATGCTAACAGGGCAATGAAAATTCATTGTAGGCTTAACTTAAGGTTGAAGTCTTTCAAAGTCTCTATTGGGATAACTGTAATCTTTCTTCTCCTCTTCATGCTAGGAAGAAGAGATTCTCGTCTTATCCGCTAATACGAATAAAGAGTTTCGTTTCTTTGAAAGGTCCCTAGAAGGGATTGGAATTACGTCCTATTGTCATGCTTACCTCAGGGCATAGCTCTAGTCTTAAAATAAAGAAATGTGGGAATAGTGCTGACTTTACTTCAAGCTTAGAAAGACAAGATGATTTCTCATTTCTAGGTTGTTTGCAAGAAGAATTGGTCACTGCTTCATCAATAAGCGTTATCCGGAATTCTTTGCTGCGGCGTAACATTCACTTAAAAGGTAGTCTGGAAACTTCAAGAACGCGCTCCATACAATCTTGACTCCAGGTATGTAGCTCGCTTGTAGCGATATAATTATAACCGCCTACACTGGGATCTATCAAAGCAGACTATTTCATTTCTGGTATCGACGCTTAAAAGCCAAGCCCATTAATTGGCCAAGCGAGAAGAAGAAGCCCTTGTTGGAGTTGGAGGAAGAAGTGCTGCAAGAATGGCTATTGGAGCTCGTGGAGGAGCGAGATTTGACTACTAGAAGAGAAGACAAGGCAGATAATTGATTAAAGAATGTTCATTTTCTAAGTAAGAAAGCCGAAAAGAAGAAGAACGAAGAAGGGGTGCCACTACACGGTAAGTAATAGAAGATGGAGCAAAGAGTCTGCTGTAGCTTGGCACCTCCTTATGCTAAGTAAGATCCAAAGTGAAGTCCCATTCAATGATTTAGCTGTAGATGCGGAATCATTAGTAAGGGCATGGCTTAAGCCAGCTCTTGACCGAGGGCTTTAGCTTCGCTCTTCATCTTTCTTTTTCGGAATTGGCTTTGAAGGAAAGGACTTCTTTATTTTAACATAACTCTTTCGAGATGCCAAGAATCTCACTCCTTTCGGAGCGGTAGGAGTGCCGCTTACATTCTTTTTGAGTGATTCCCCGGTAGCAAAGCAAGGAGCATAGCCTTATTTATTTTCTTTTTCTCGATGCGAATCTGACTAAATAATGGGCTATTTGTTGCATTCAGAAGGAGGAGTTCCTTTTTTTCTTTGTATAAAACCTAGTCAGTGGGGCAAATCTGGGTAACAATCAATTTTGATTAAAGAATACCTCTTTTTTACCAAACTGCATCAAATTTTGAACCACATATATCACACTTTTGCTGGTAGCTGCACTCATTTCCTATACCTTTTATAGTGTTGAGCTAGATTCTAGTGTAGTGGCTTTCCCCTTCAAACGGCCTCTCGCCACATTATATCTACTATGATAACTTGAAAGCAGGAAATGGAGCATAACTCTTCATGAGCCGATCTGCTTCTGTATAGGGGAAGAGAGGGAGATTCAGCCAACCCAAATTAAGAGAGAGAGAGAGATGGCAGAGAGAGAAAGATATTGCCGGAGAAAGAGAGAGATGAGAGGGAGAGAGAGAGATAAGAGATGAGAGAGAGAATTTTTTTAAGGTGTCACATCAGCATTTAACGGCCACGTCAGCACTTAACATGCCATGTGGCCTTTTTTGTTAAGTCCAATTAACGGACATAAGCGGAGGACGAAAATGGCTGACGGAACAATCTTCCAAGAACTAAAGTGTCGGTAAAAATCTTTGGAGGACTAAACTGTCACTGAACCTATCTTTCGAGGACCAAATAGAGGTTTTACTCAATAAAATTAACAAAATTATGAGTTTGTGTTTGACTTGTCAATACCGATTGGCAATTAATCATAAACAGATTTAACCAATACTTGATTGAATGAAACATTTGGCGAAGGATATATAGGTGAAATCCAAGTGAATTAAGTACATGATGACATGAAAGATAAAATCTAAGATTTCTTATAAATTATACCCAAATTCATTAGTATACATCTAGTGATTTTATTTATTTTTATTTTTTTTTAGTAGATTAGTTAGACTTTGAATTTAAACATGAAACTCATAAATTCTGAGGATGACCTTAATACTACTCGATCATAAGTCATTTGATACACATTTAATGTATGGTTTAAGCTTAATTTAATTTAATATCAAAGTGCAAGTTGTAGTAATTTTACAAGACAACAATTAATATTTACCAATAGAGAGGTTATTCATCGAGCATAATTTTCTTTCCATTAGTAGTCTTGGTGGCTCCAAATCTTTATCTTGTGGGCCATTCCAAAATTACTTCATAAATAATATAGTTCAATATAGTTTGAGGATTGATGAACCTGGTCTTCAAATCCTAGATAAAGACATATAACTCTTACGTGCTTAACTAAGTAGCTAGATGAGGGTAAACGTCAAACATTTTTTAATCTAGAGAGAAAAATAAAAAGATATCCCGATAAGGAAAAAAAAAAAACAAGAAGAAGAAATAAACGATAGAAAGATAATTGTTGATGACGATTAGTATTAAATTCCTAATAGGGGACTGAGTAATAGAGAGGATCCGAATCATTCTCACTAATAAGATTGGGAAGTTTCCATATTAGGATCTGTATCAGATTTAAAATGGTACATAATCTTCATTGATGAAACAAAATGAAGGTAGTAAAACTGTAGAATTATGTTGCTCTTTCAACTCCTATATTTCATTGTCATGATAAACATTTTTAAAATTTGTGATAAACTTTTCATTTAATTAAATCTGTGCTGCAAGGCAATTCAAGTGATGCAAGATGATTGCTCTCATACTATCTTTGGACGTTTCAATAATCCATTCTTTGAGCTCTACTTGAAGAATCACTGCTCAAGCAAAGCCGCCCCTGCACCACCAAAAACACCACATCTACAAAAGGATGAGTTTAAGTGTTTTCCATTCTCTAGTCTTTGATGTTAGTGAATAAATTAAGTTATTAAGTAGTTACTTCTATTGAAGATATGTGTAAGGGAACCATGTTCCCCTTAGGTTTAAGTGTTTTTCATTCTCTAGTCTTTGATGTCAGTGGATAAATTAAGTTACTTAATCTATTGATGATAAGGTAGGTTGTAAAGGAACTTATCACATTGACAACCTTTAATTTTGTGTTTGGATATGTTATTTCAGAAGTCGTTTTATGACAATCAATTTTTTTTTTTGAATTGTTTTAAAAAAAAATTCCTTTTAGGTGCAAAATTACCAAAAAGTGTATGAAATTATTTTAATATTATTTGTTAGGATAATAATTTGAGGGTAAATTAATAAAAACACACACAAAAGTAGTTTTGGTATAATCAAAAGGCTCCAAATTGGAGCTTCTTTCCAATAGCTGTCTTGAAAGTAGTGAAAAGCTGTTATGCTAGTTTATCTAACACACAAAATATATACATAGGCCTTGATTAGGTAAGCACTTATGTAAAAAGTGCTTAATCTCATTTCTAGGTTGTTTGCAAGAAGAATTGGTCACTGCTTCATCAATAAGCGTTATCCGGAATTCTTTGCTGCGGCGTAACATTCACTTAAAAGGTAGTCTGGAAACTTCAAGAACGCGCTCCATACAATCTTGACTCCAGGTATGTAGCTCGCTTGTAGCGATATAATTATAACCGCCTACACTGGGATCTATCAAAGCAGACTATTTCATTTCTGGTATCGACGCTTAAAAGCCAAGCCCATTAATTGGCCAAGCGAGAAGAAGAAGCCCTTGTTGGAGTTGGAGGAAGAAGTGCTGCAAGAATGGCTATTGGAGCTCGTGGAGGAGCGAGATTTGACTACTAGAAGAGAAGACAAGGCAGATAATTGATTAAAGAATGTTCATTTTCTAAGTAAGAAAGCCGAAAAGAAGAAGAACGAAGAAGGGGTGCCACTACACGGTAAGTAATAGAAGATGGAGCAAAGAGTCTGCTGTAGCTTGGCACCTCCTTATGCTAAGTAAGATCCAAAGTGAAGTCCCATTCAATGATTTAGCTGTAGATGCGGAATCATTAGTAAGGGCATGGCTTAAGCCAGCTCTTGACCGAGGGCTTTAGCTTCGCTCTTCATCTTTCTTTTTCGGAATTGGCTTTGAAGGAAAGGACTTCTTTATTTTAACATAACTCTTTCGAGATGCCAAGAATCTCACTCCTTTCGGAGCGGTAGGAGTGCCGCTTACATTCTTTTTGAGTGATTCCCCGGTAGCAAAGCAAGGAGCATAGCCTTATTTATTTTCTTTTTCTCGATGCGAATCTGACTAAATAATGGGCTATTTGTTGCATTCAGAAGGAGGAGTTCCTTTTTTTCTTTGTATAAAACCTAGTCAGTGGGGCAAATCTGGGTAACAATCAATTTTGATTAAAGAATAGCTCTTTTTTACCAAACTGCATCAAATTTCGAACCACATATATCACACTTTTGCTGGTAGCTGCACTCATTTCCTATACCTTTTATAGTGTTGAGCTAGATTCTAGTGTAGTGGCTTTCCCCTTCAAACGGCCTCTCGCCACATTATATCTACTATGATAACTCGAAAGCACGAAATGGAGCATAACTCGTCATGAGCCGATCAATAGAAAATAAAGGACGCACCATACTAGATTCAAGTTCTCGCCTCAGGTGAGAGTTCGTAAGGCGGGTCTTTATAATTATTACCGGCTACATATTTGACTTTTGGGCCAATCATCGCCTTAATGTTGTGCATCTGCTCCGGCGGATATAACGGCACGTCCTTGCATGAGACTTTTTGAATAGCTCCTGTCCCATTTGTTCAGCTAGTCTGACCTTAGTGGATCCCACCAACCATATGGCCTCTTGTAGCCAACACTCTGCATACATGTCTTTTGGTCAATTGTTGAAACGAGCTATGCATCTTATTGATACTGCATAAAGGCTTAAAAAACTTCGACAGGAGCCATAGCAGAAAGCAGAATCCGGATTGTGAAGGACCTGTTCAATGGATGTTAAGGTTGGGCATTGGATGCCCTATAAAGAAGGAAGCTGTTACCAGGCTCTGCCCCGGGGAAGGGGTTGTTTTCTTTTAACCAAAAAAAATTCTACTTGAATTGCGCAAAGCAAACATTATCCTATCTTAGCCAGGTATTGGATTTGTGCATGAAGTCTATTAGCTTCTTGAAGGAAGACCAGGATAGGAGAAATTGATCGGTACACTGAGCATCTGGTGAATACAATCTGTACAAAAGTAGAGGTTAGTAGTTTACTTCTTTTCTTCCTTCTCTCTCACATGCTAGAACAATAAACAAGAATAGAATACATAAGAAAGTTTCGGGATTGAAAACCAAGGCTTACAACACTAAATAGATAGGAAACAGAAACAATACAAAGAAGGACAGGATGAAAGGTTTGAGAGGAATTCTACCGGGCTAAGACACTAAGACGGAATAAAATGCTTACGTAAGGGAAAGCTTCGAAAGATTCCAACACTTATTAGACGAAATGAACAGATAGGACGACTACGGGACTTACTAAAATCCCTAGGGGAATTATCCAAAGGCTGAACCTACGACTAAGCCATAGGGCAATGTTTTTCCACCAGTAAAGTAAACCCGCGCTCTCACTCTTCTTCCTCGACTCGGACTAATGTAAGTGAAAGCGGGGGAATGTGCCTAGTCTTTGTGACTCAGTCCTATAGTAATCGTATTCTCCTTCTTTTTTGAATCGTATTACCGATATGTAATTAGATTGTACAGCTCTTGAAGCTCTTTAATCAATTGTGCTATGTCTTTCTAAGCGAGGTAATCTTTATTCTCTTATTTTGGTACACAGAAGAAGTGGTACCGTTAGGATCCCAAAATAGGATTCCAAGCGGAATGAAGAGTAGTAAATCAATACACAAGTCGTCGGTCTTCTAATATCTAGAAAGAAGGCCTTCTCTTCGATCTTTTGTTCAATCTTTCGTATGTGGGCTCATCTGTCCATGTAGGGTATGTTCGTCGGAATGCCCACATTGAATTAGCAAGAATAGAATGCCGGCTCAATCAATCCCATGGATGTATTGATTCAAGCCAGCCTAGAGTTCCTGAGTGGAGGGGTTTTTGGGGAGTTCAGTCGAAGATGCCAATAGGCGCTCACCCAGGTAGCTCAAGGCCTGTAGCCTTCCTGTAGTTCCAGAGTGGGGAGTTCAAGGCTATCGGTTCAAGGTTGGCGGATAGGGGCAGCAGGGTGGACATCCCCTACTCCGGGCTTGGACTCGAGGGTTTTTTTTTTAGTTCTCTCTCTTTTTCAAGAACGAGTCCTTTTCCGGCCCTAATTTTCAAACTGAAAGAAAGGGAAAGCCAATCGTACGTCCTGGTTTCCGGGACTTTCTTCCCACAGGTTATTCTATACAATTTATGAAAGAGAGGCTCGATGGAATTGAGCTCGGGGAGATGAGTAAAAGCTTTCTCTTATATACGATACCTACCAAAGAGAAGAGATCGCATTCTGACAGGGAGCACACGAAGCAAAGGAAAGACTGGCCTGCGTAGTATTAGATAGAGGTATTACCATTCCCTCCTCTCCTTTCAGTCGAGCTACTACATTCCTCTCCTAGTGTTCTTGTTGCCTTCAACCCTGAAGGGAATGAGCAGCTAGCTAACTCGAACTAACCATCATTTGGATCCTCAAAAGCATGGCTTGCTTTAATTCTCCGCAGAGAAAGAAAGGGATCAAAAGCAATGAAACCTACGATGTATCCTCAATCTTCCGAGGGTGACGGAACGGAATAGAATCTCAAGAGTTAAGAAGCAGAGTTCGGAACAGCTCTTCCTATTCTTTTCCTATTAGCAGCCTACCCCAGCCCAGATAGGCTTGAGAAATATACTTCTAAAATAGTTCATCAGTGAAGTCGAAGATGAAGGTAGAAATTAGTAATTCGATCTCCTGGGTAATCAAGCTCAGCTTAGTCTCTGTCCCTCTTTACTTAGCAACTTGTTATAGCTAGAGTTTTGGGCAGTTTGTTAGGAGGTTTTGTTAGCAACTTCAGTAGTCAATTCCTTCTTTGAAAGATGTTTGCTTAGTCCCGGGTGCGCAGATATAGGCTTCTCTTAGATTTCATCCTCTCGTAGACCTTTGAGAAAGAGGCATTCAAAGAACTTCCATAGAGGAGAAAGACGCTGCGTTTGCCCAGTGGAGTGGTTTAGCCTTCCTTCTTCTTTATCATGGGCATTGTTTTAGCTCTTGAGATTGGAATCTCTTCAGTCAGGAAGGAGGAATCAAAGAGAACAAGTAAACTAGGCCCCACAGTGTCCTCTCCCTTAACAGGCTGGCCTATTCGTCAACTTGACGTTAAGAACGCCTTTGAATCTCCCAGGTAAATATAGATAGCCTAACCGAACAAAAACGGATATAAGCAACCTAAGGCTATTTGTTATGATTGGTAAGTTCCCAGCTATCTGAGTAGGTTTGTTATCAATTTCCGAAGTGAATTGGCAATCGGGCAATTCGTTAAACGATATTTGTATAATGAGTACCTCTTCTGAAGCCATACCGCGAATCGCTTGTCTTCTGGTAAACGGTCGGAATCAGTCCACAAATGACTTCCTTCTTCAAATTAGATCCCTTCCATCGGTCGCATCTGCCCTATCTCAATCGGTCGAGCTGTATCGGTCAACTATAGGAAACTGGCTAATAGCTCTTCTTTCTTTTGGTAAAGGTCAACGGTCCTCTTTTCAAGCATTGGCGCATAACGGGAGGGTAGCTCAGTAGATTACTTTTCCTGTAGTTCTTGAGTTTAGGAGTTAATGATTTGCGGATAGTAGCTTCGGTCGTTCGGTCGATAGGGTAAGTGCTCATTTCGTTCTTGCTTGCTTTCATTCTGTTATGAGAGAGAGCTGCTATACGTCTATTTCTCTTTAGACAAATGACTGTTCCCATTCCATTGTTGGAAAATTTAGAGTAGGATTCATCCGTGTGGTGAATGAAACAACATTCATTGAATGAGTTGAGGCTAAACCCCCTGCTCTTTAAGAGAGTAAGTCTGCATTACTGGATGCATTAGAATTAATAGTAATAGAAACTAGGGTCCACGTAGACTATTCAGAGGAGGTATGCTAATCAATGATCTACTGATGTAGCTAGTGTTACTGAAGCTGTTGCTAGATATGCTATTGGCTTAACTGGCTCTAAACCCTCCCACCTGATAAAGGAATGGAATTTCAAGTACAAGTAGTCGTCTACACTTAAAAGCTTTCTTGTCTTCACTGATCAACATTTAGTTTGGCCTAAGATTTTCTAAGTCCGACTCATCACTTACTACTCGTCATCATGGGTCCATAACCATTATCCTACCAATTTATGTGGTTGATATCTTGATCACTGGCATAATGCAACTGCAATTATAAGATTCATTTTCGAGGGTCATTGCATTCTTTTTTGGGGGTGGTGGTTCGACGGACTTTTCATGGACCCTTTCTACTCTACCGCAATCGAAGAGTTGAGAATCCCTATGTACACTTCGGGACACTGAACCTAATGTATTTGGACGAATAACGAAATACGACTTACAAACCAAACCCATTGAAGATTTGTAGCTCTCATGTTAGCTGTGCTCTTTCCTAAGTGCACAAAGAAAGAAAGGGAAATCATTACCCGTACATAACAACAAGGGTCTTCTTTAGACACTCGCCCTATAACAGATAAGCAGGAAAAGGTGCCTAAGAGAATAATAGGTTGTCCGATTCCCATACTTCCAATCTTGAGCATTCGTCAAACAAAAAAAAATAAGTACTTCACCTCACTGAGGAACTCAGCGGGATGACAGTGCTTTCGCAAAGCGAAGTGCTACTCTTTGTAGGTAATCTATCTGTTTGGGTCAAATCAAGAAAGGGAATAATGCTCCTTCCTTTTACCGGGAATGGCTTCTACCGCCATCTTATTGGTTGGTTAGTCTAGGCCCAGCTCACACTACTGAAAAAACGTAAGTGAGGTTTCGCTTGAGCACTACTATAAAAATATATTTACTAAAGTGGTTCGACGATGATCTTTTCTCGCAAAGCGTGAACTATCTTGGCCTTTCTCTTCAAGAGTAGGAGATCTTCGGCGATATCCGAAACAGGTAACCTTCCAGCTTGCTTAGGTGCAAGCAATCTCAATGCAATGAGAGAGGGAGGTCTCCGGTTCCATGAAAGGGTGTCGTGATGCTAAACGAGTACCATAACATCCCCGGCAGGAGGAAATTTCTTTGAGGCAGAAGTCTTTGGTTTTAGTTTTCTCTGATCAATTGACAGAGTCATAGCCTTTCAATGAAGTGCTGCTTCCGATGCCTGCCTTAGCCTAGCTGGAGTCTTCCCGCCAGCCCTCCCCCATTAATAGTCTTAGCTAAGGGCTTTAGCGTCTATGTACTGGAGAGGGGTTATCCCGTACTTTCTGATGAGGTTGGAACTGCCTGATCTTTCGAACATTGTAGGCGAGGAGCCTTTCTTGTACTAATACAAAAACAACCAATTTAGTGAAACTAATTGATTGTTCTTCGGCAACAGAAGGAGTAACACGGGGGTACCGGAATCAATATCGGGACAGACGGAGGAATGACAACTAAATAGCGTACGCTGCGTCGGATACTAGATATAGTAGAGATAGGCCCAGGCGCAGAAGGAAGACTCTTTGATCGGGTACCCTGCCTTGTTCTCAGTCATCTTATCTTAGGTGCAGTTGGCCAATCAAACTAATTACTCTAGTGGTTCCCTTGTTCTTGTCATAGTCATAGCAGTTAGCCCCTAAACCAGCTCTTATTCTTTTGTTCCAGTTGTCAGTGATGAAATAGAAAGAAAAACATTCCATTTTGTGGTCTCATATCCAAGTTGCATCAATCAAGTCAGTTTATGAAGGGAAATCCGTTGAACAATTAAAATATTCCTCCCCGTACCTGAACCTCAAGCACGACAGATTGACTTTGATAAGCGCACTAGCTGACTACGAGATCAGTCTCACCTCGAGTTCGACTACGGAACGGAATCCTACCCGTCTCATATATAGAATAGAGAACCTGGGCCCGAGCCTAATACCGGGGACTATTGACTGAACTTGCATTCATCTAGTTTGCTTCTCTCACCCAATCGAACGCTCAGTCCAGTCGACTGTCAGTTCCCTTCACCCGCTCCTCATGAACAATCCGTAGCACCTTGCCTTCACCCCCAGCGCCCGTCTCAGTAGAGAACCTTTGAGATCGAGACTACTAACAAGCGAGCTACTTCATGAGCACTAGAGAGAGTTCAGGTCAGCAGACAGTCGATCCTCTCTACACTGAGACCCCATCGAGCATGAATTAAGATGACGACAAGCAACGAAGAAAACGCTGTGAACAGAAGCTTTTTCGGTTCGGTTCATTCGAGTGCTCTTGTTATATAAATATATATAATAGCCGTTTTGGTGACATCGACAACAACGGGCAAATCCTAAATCTTTGAAATGAGGGCACTTGGTTGGCTTCCTCTCATCACGATCTGGAGGGAGGTAATATGTAAGATTTTGTCCTCAAGCTGATTTCCAAACGGTGAATGAGATCAAAAGCGGTTTTGTCAAATCCCCCTCTTGGGGTAGAACAGAACTGTGAACAAACATCAATTGATAGCCTTCGTTCATTTCCAACAATTGATTGAGAGGAAAGGACTTCGAGTTCAGTCGAAGTCATGTGATGAAAACAAAGAAATCCGCTTCTGACCAGCTTCTCTTGTTGTTGTTCCTAGAAAAGAGTAGAAGTCATGTGACAAGCAGTGCTTTTTCTCCCTGGATAGAGGCAGGGTTCAACCTCAAACCCTAGAATCATTTGTTCAATGTTCTCGTCTGAATCCTCAAATAAGGAAGGAAGAAGGAGAATTTTGAAAAGAAGGACATTAATGCTTTATGAAAGCAATCTGTACGAGGCCTCACTTTCTAAGAATCAGGAGAATCAACTGATACAGGTAGGCGATTTGGTATATAACCAAAGGAAGAGCAGAGGGAAAAAACTCCTTTGCCAAAGACTCTTTGAATCAGAATTGTCTTCTTCTGAATCAGGGGAAACCCTTCAGACTTGTTTTCATTCGAGAGAACAGAGTGAATCATAAAAGGGTGGAATCATCCTTTATTTCCGTACGCAAGCCATGGAAGGACATCTACTGTACTACCAGATCTCCATAAGAAGAAGATCCCCTTTCATTCCCATTCCATTGAACCGCTTAGGTGGTATAAGACTAGACTGAGAATCTTGAGCTTGAGTGATAACTTCCATCTTCTTGGAGACACGGTAGGCCTTGTCATCTGATTGATCTCTTTCCATAACAGCTTTTAGAAGACATGAAGTGAAGGTAGGGTGTTGAGGGTTCTACCAACGCCATGCATCTTAAGAGTTAAGGTACTATGCCTAAGTACTCGGGCTATATGAGTCTAGGTCAGACCCTGTGTTTAGTCTCAAAAAGAAATCGAAACATTCTACTCGCTTCCAGGTCGAAGAAAAAAGTAGAGACAGACCTTGTTACCTGATTGGTAACGTGCTAGTCCTTATTAGCTTGCCTATATTAGAGAGATCCCACTTCTTCCTATAGCTTTAACAAGCTATAATTCGATCTTGTTTACTCGCTACTTGATCTCTTTTTTCATATAATGTAATATTACATAAAAAATAGCTTCTCGTAGATGCATCTTAGCTAGCTAGGAATCTATTAGAAGCATAAGCTGTCCGTTCAATCTAAAATACTAAAATAATGAAATAATAAGAAATAGGGTGGAGTAGTGGGAGAGAAGCTAGATGAGAAGCCAGAATGAGCATTCGATCTGATCTTACCTGCATGTAAAAGCTGGGAAGACGAAGCGAGAGAGTGAAAGACCATCGGATGGATCTCTCTGGGGACTGTGAAAGATTTGATAGGAAGTCTATCTTTTCGGGAAGCAGGCGCTATGAAACGAGATGGGATGTTCTAGAGAATATAGGAAGCTTATGTGCAGGTAAGTGAAATACCTGGTTGTCGAGTCATTCAGCGAATGTATGATTCCTAGTTCGATCCAAAAGGTAGAAATTCCTTAGAAACGACTGGGAGCTCTAGCCCATTTCTATTTCCAGGGGACTCTCGAGAAAGAGAAAGGATCAAGCTCAAAAATTCCTGCGAGCAGCCAGCGGAGATCGGGGAAACGGGAGAAGAACGGCTTTGTGCCATTAAAATCCTTTTCTGCCAGATAGCCTTGACCTAGCTTCCCGGAAGAATCTCCGGAGCTTAGAAGCACTCTTTGAGACTCTGCCCGCCCTTATGAGAAGGAGTCAAGAAGATAGGAGGGAGGATAGCTATGATCCTGCCAAGGTTTTTTCAAAAATACAACTTTAGGCTAACTAAAATAGCTTTTAGAAAGCTGGAAGCTTGGAATCCTAGTAGTTCTAGGTCTCCGTTTTCTTCAGGTAAAGTCTCCGAATATAGCTGTTACTGATAAGGTAGAAAAGCAAGGTTAGCTGTCGGTTTGGTAGTAAGCAACATCGGAAGGTAGCAGAACGAAGTATAGCGAATGCAATAGTCCCAGCTGCCAGAGTTTTTTAGAGACTGAAGCAGGTCGAGAGCCAGACAGGCTAACGAGCGAGTGTAGTTGCTTCAAAGCGGGATATGAAAAGGAACCGCTGCTAGGAGGACTGTCCTCACTGAACCTGAAAAGATATTAAATCAATTCGTCCGGGGAAGTGAGAGAATGTTTTTTCCAAGGCTAGGGTTTTGGTTGCCCAAGACGTGATGAAGGGGTATCGGGAAGGAATTTAGCGAACAAGCTATAGCACTCTCCTGAGAATTAAGAGGGGAAAAAGCCACAACTGGATGATAGCAAGCCTGGGCTTACGTCGGGAAAAAGAGCGCTGCCTATTCATGTTCAGGTACGAAGTGTGAGTTCTGAAAAAACGAATAAACGAACTCGACCAGGATAGTAATGGACTCAGGTTTGAGTTATTATAGTAGAATGAAGATCGAGTGAAGGCCTTTGAAAAATGCAAAAGCTTCAGGAGCCAGGAGAAAGGAAAGAATAGTGACTTCCTGGGAGGAGGCGTAGGTGATAGGAAGCTAATCAAGGACAGGCTAAGGATTCGAACAGTCCGTGGGACCTTCAAGGAAGAAGTGAGATAAGCTAGGATGCGTGTGATAGAGTAACCCCTAGCGAGTATAAGTGGATCAGCGCTTCTTTCTTACCTAAGCAGTGCCCTTCATTCAGGGTTTCAAGGATCGGTATCGAGATAGCAGCTCGAGGAATCCCTGACTTGCTTGCCTTTTATTTCAGGTATGAAACAAATAGCAGTCCAGGTCTATAAGTAGAAAGGCTCAAGGAAATGCGAAGTATAGAGAGTATAAGATAAGCTAAGATCTAGACTCCCAGATACCAACGAGCGGGATTAGCTACCAAGCGGGGGAGCTTCAGGAGACTGATAGATGATAGGTAGGTGGGTGGGAAATCAAGAGAAGTGACAAATGATACTCTTAATGGATTTGTCAATTTTCATCCTTTTGAATGGGGCAAGAGCCAGCCCATTCTTATAGCATCCAAGGAAAGAAAAAAGCCCACCCACGTCTGGGTCATAAGTTTGTCTGCCCATTAACAACAAGAAAGCCAATTCATAGCGCAAGGAGGATAAAGGAAGGGTAGGAGCTATCCAGTAGAATGCTAGGGCACAAAAGCAAGAAGAGGACCTCGCTACACGAATTGAAAGGAAAGCTCGGACTTCTAAAAGGCTTCGAATAACATACATAATATCGTTCATTTTTCCTCCAGCAAGGAGCAGAGCCAGTTCAACTCATGAAATGGATGCTTTCGTAGGGACAGTATGCCTTTTAAGCTAGATAAGGCCTGACCGGCTTCGCGGGATCATTTCCACTCTCTGGCTAGGCACTCTTTTTGTAGGCCTGAAAGCTCATTCCTAAATAGGAGATAAAGTGCCTTTTCGATTCTTCCTTCCTGCTTGTGTGCTTTCCCTAGGAAAATGGACTCATTCTAGCTCTCCTCTACTTCAACCACTAAGCGCTTCGCTCCTTTAATTAAGAATCGAAAATATCGCCTTTTTTGGCATGAACATATAGCATGTGTGCCGTGAGGTCAATCACTCTCAGTTCTTCTTTCGAAATTGTCGAACATGATGAAGAGGCTTGAGGCTTCTTTTCAAGCCTTTTCAAGCTGAGTAGAAATCTCGTAAGAGAATAAAAAAATGTACGCCCAACACTCCCATTTATTTGTTGGTCAACAACCAACCACATAACCACATATATATAAAGTCTCTCTCTTTGGGGAGAGCAGAAAGAAGAAAGATGAAAAGAAAATGAGATCCTTAGACTGCTGCCTTTTTCGATTTTGGTTTTTTTCATATATGTATAGTTCCCGGATTTTCAGGTGCTATTTGTCTCTTCCCCTGATCCGGGACCTGCCATTCTATATACGCGTCACTCTTTTTCATTTCTTGGTACTTATCCTGTTAACGTTACGTATCTTTCTTTTACTTATGGACGACCTCACGCGGGCTGTTGCTCAATTCTACGCCTCCGGTTGGAGCGCGGGCGGAATGAATGGTGGGTTTAATCCACCACCAGCGCCTGACAATTCTACTTCGCTTTTGGCTGCTCCTTCGCCCGAGGAACAGAGGGAGGAGCTAGAGCTCCGTAACTCCAAAGAATGGAAAGAAAGCGATCGTCACATACTCCGGCTTGAGGCCAAGAAGACAGATTTCGCTCTTCGAGCTAAAGAAATCGCTAAGTATAAAGGTTTAATTCCACTACGCTGCGAGGCTGTGGAAGATGCAGCAAGACACGTAGCGGAAAGTGTTGAGGATATCCCGGAGCTTCAGCAACTTAATTACCTTTCCAATAGGATGCGGAACCTAGAGGATCCTACCAGCGATACATGGAAAGAAATCAACGAAGAAGTTAAAAAATGGCGCTCATGGGACGACTTCGATGTGCCTTAGTTTCGTTTCCTCTTTTGGTTGTATATCTTTCTTTCTCCCATGCTTCCCCTTGGTCAACAACCAAGCACATACATTTCTTACGAGTCTTTCCTAACGAAGGAAAGCGGAAAAAAGATTTCAATTTCGCGTTATTTATGACTTTTTTACATGAAATTTATTTGACTCTATACAGTCCGCTTGATCAATTTGAGATTATCCCATTGATTCCTATGAATATTGGAAACTTGTATATCTCATTCACAAATCCATCTTTGTTTATGCTACTAACTCTCAGTTTGGTCCTACTTCTGGTTCATTTTGTTACTAAAAAGGGAGGAGGAAACTTAGTACCAAATGCTTGGCAATCCTTGGTAGAGCTTCTTTATGATTTCGTGCTGAACCTGGTAAACGAACAAATAGGTGGTCTTTCCGGAAATGTGAAACAAAAGTTTTTCCCTTGCATCTTTGTCACTTTTACTTTTTTGTTATTTTGTAATCTCCAGGGTATGATACCTTATAGCTTCACAGTTACAAGTCATTTTCTCATTACTTTGGGTCTCTCATTTTCCATTTTTATTGGCATTACTATAGTGGGATTTCAAAGAAATGGGCTTCATTTTTTAAGCTTCTTATTACCCGCAGGAGTCCCACTGCCGTTAGCGCCTTTTTTAGTACTCCTTGAGCTAATCTCTTATTGTTTTCGCGCATTAAGCTTAGGAATACGTTTATTTGCTAATATGATGGCCGGTCATAGTTTAGTAAAGATTTTAAGTGGGTTCGCTTGGACTATGCTATGTATGAATGATCTTTTATATTTCATAGGAGATCTTGGTCCTTTATTTATAGTTCTTGCATTAACCGGTCTGGAATTAGGTGTAGCTATATTACAAGCTTATGTTTTTACGATCTTAATCTGTATTTACTTGAATGATGCTATAAATCTCCATCAAACTTGCTTGTTATTTATTTATAATTGAATAAAAGCGAGGAGCGAGTTTAGTTTACGAGCTACCGAGTTTACGAAGTGAAGGAGCGATAACTTCCCCCGTGCCCGGATCGAAAGGGAGACGAGACCTCATGGCGTGAGAAGAAGTTTTTTTTTCGGAAGAACCGCTAGGAGTACCTCCGCTCCCGAATCAATCCATTCCGCAGCTCTTCCAAATCTCGATCTGAACATTTGCGTAGATGAGGTCTGAGTCTACTTCCTTTTCGATTAAAAGAGAGGTTCTTAGCCGCTTTTATCACATTCTGACCCTGAAACCTCTATCCCGTCAAGCCATAAAGAAATCAGCAAGTCAGTCTGTCAGTCACTCTTCACTGTATGGTTCTTTTCCTCAAAGCAAGGAGCTTGCTAGGACTATCTATATCCGTTCCTGCCGCATTTATTAGGCTAGGCTTATTGATCCCCGGATTTCATTAGACAAGATAGCGTACAGGGTAGGAGCCGAATGCCGATGAAGAATCTAAGTGCCTGGCAAAAGGCTTTCAATGAAAAGTAGAGATAAACAGAGAGAGATTGGGAGCAGCCGCTTAATCGGGACGGGAATAGAGTCCGTTCATCTCCGCGTTGTCAGAATCTCACTCAGTCACTAGCCCTTTCAGTTCAGGCTGGTGTCCGAAAATGATGGAAGACTATCGAAGAACAGAGGAGCATGCATAATAGCTCGACCACCTATCGCGGGAGAAGAGGAGCGTAACGCCAACGCCACTCTCACATAGGATCGGGGGAGGAAGGTCTGAGGCAAGGAGTGACGACTAGATAGGCAAGCAGGCAAAAAATGAAACATAAAATGAGTTCATACTCGACTATGAATAAGAAAAGGGGCTAGACTGGCCATCAGAACTCTTATATACGAGATTTAGAGATGAGCCAGAACAGTCTATCCTATCCTGTCTGAGTTAGAACCTGATCTCATGGATTCTGTCTCACCTTATCTTATATTGAGACAATAACTGGACTTGTCATAGCATAGGAAGTTCCCCTGATTAATAATCAAAGTATTGGTTCCTAGCCGTCTTGATTTGATTAGGGTGCAAGAAAAGAAAGCCAGTGTAGTGCTCCCATTCTATTAGAGGAGTTCTAACCTGGTTCACCCCTCTTCCATTCAGCAAGCCATCAAGCAAGCCCACCAAAAGAAGGTCTGTGAAAATAGAAGCAAGGAACGTAGTAACTCGACTGTAAGGAGAGGAACGGAAAGCCCTCAGGCTGAATGCCCGAGTAGGGGAATGCACTTCTAGCTTGATTAGCGAGAAAAGTCTGTAGCGATAGAGATTGTTAGAGAGGGACAGCCCCGGGAAAGAAAGGAACGGAGAGCAATAGACTGGAGGAGTTCTACCCGGGCAAACTGATAATAGAAAGGGGCTTCTCAAGAGCTGCAGCTAGAACTCGACTTCCATCTTAGCTTAGCGCATGGAAGGGCACGGAGATGAGAATAAGTTTCGGGGTATAAGGTGCCTGAGTTTGTTCTCTTTTCCGGTGAGGAGAAGAAGTCGACTATTGAGCATATAGCTCGGTTCTCGGTCCAGTGCGGGGAAGCTAGGTCCAAGGACTACCTCAAGTTGAGGCTGTTTGCCAACTCTCTTACTAAATGGGCCTTCCCCTGGTATATGAACAGCACATGTTGGTGGGGAAAGAAAGAAGCCACAGCTGGGCTGGAAAGAAGGTCTCAACCGGTCTCTAAGAATCAAGGTAGACGGGAACTTTTCCTTCGGAAGTTGGTCCAAAATGAGATGAGACCGGGAATTTTGAATGAGATATTATCTATAGAGATGCGGTTGAATAATCCGGCAAGGCGGGCTCAAGACGAGAAAGTCAAGAATGAGAATGTTTCAGCAATCTATTGTGTGTCACGACTACTCTACACTTAGTAAGGTTTTTCTGGCCAACTGTCGGCAAACCTTGGAGGATTAAAAACCTTGAGAGCTATCGGTATACTCTGCCAAGGGCATTCTACTTAAAAGCATAATCTATCGTCTGGGGTCTCCCAAGTCAGCTGTGAGCTTTGTGAGCCTAGGGATCAATCGACGGATAATGTAGCACTTACAGTGGCTGGAATTAACACTTTATGCTTTCTATAGATACCCGGCCCCTGTCCGGAAGATGTGATGGAAAGGGTATACTATACTACGATTGCATCTATTCACCGAGAGTCCCAATCTATAGAGAGCGGAGCTAGTCCTTCTTTAAGAAAAAGGGGTTCCCGAAAGCAGGATGTTTAAGCTGCTTCGGGCGCGCCCGCTAATGGTTTGTCTCAGCTTCGGAATGAGCTTGAAAGCAATGAGAGAGACATGATTCATACCCGGATCATCCAATCCTGTAAGATAGCCTAGAGGGCTCAGAAGAAGGAAGAATGGAAGCAGTAGGAGGACCAAAGGGCGACCTCTGGGGGCACGGAGTCGAGTGAGGCCAGATCTGAGTGTAAAGAAAGCCGGAAAGAGCAGCAACCAGAGAACCATAAGTTGGAGTGCTGTAGCTCACTGAAAGAGACGTAGGAAGGGGCTTTCGGCCCGTGGACCCAGGCACCGATGCGTAGGCGGAATCCTACTAGGGTTCCGACGACAAAAAGAGGGAAGGCTTAAATCAATAATCTGGTATAGTAAGCCATTCTGACTTCCTTAAAGAAAGAATAGTCAACATCGCGGAAGTAATGAATACAACAGCGTGAAACCGCCCCCCAGCACGAAGAGTGGGATCTTGCCTGTCTTATTCTTTTCTGTATGCTTGCCAGTACGCCTTGAAGGCCATCCATCCGTTCTGCTGCCAAACCATCAAAAACTTGGTTTAAAAAAGACTACTTCAGGAAGATTCCGAATCTCTTTTCAGGCAATTGGAAAGTTTGCAGAACCTTGAAAAAATACGAACTGTCGAGCTACTCTGGTGGGGTTGTATCATACCAAAGTGCCTCTAACTTGTCCCACACCATCTTTATATATTACATACTCTGCCCCTCTCAGATACCTTTTGGTGTACATTCTTGCGAAGTCCAGCATGTCCTCCTTGGTGACCTCTTCGCTACCTCTCAACAGTAAACTAGGAGAAGCGCAACAAGGCTAAAGATAGGTTAGCGCTAGCTAGTGTTAGAGAGCTTGCTGGATGAGAGCAGACTAGACTGAGTTCCACTTCCATACTCCAGTTTACAGAGGGCTAATGGCTTGTTTCCTAAGTCCGTAGCTCAAGTTTACCTTAGCAGCAGCAAACCTTACTTAGCTAGCGCTACCTTTAGCAAGCAAGTTAGCTACAGCTGAGCTGCCTTACTCTAACTTTTAAGCAAGTAAACTACCTTTTATGTATGCCATTTGATTAATTAAAGTTCCGTGCTGCTCGCCACTCCCCGAGGCCAAGGACGGGGTCGAACCGTCATTCCAGGATTTGCAGTCCGATACATTTCCATTATGTTACCTAGCCAAACCCGCCACCTCATGTGCCAAAGTCAAACGGTTGTTCTTCCTTACCTTAGCAAGTAAGCAAGTAAACTACCTTCCCCGCTCCCTCTTTTTCTACATATGCGGTGGCGGGCGGAGCACTCTATATGACCGGCGGCGGGTTACCAGAGAAGAGGGGACAACTTCTTTCTCCCTTGCCTTGCTCCATTTTCCTTTTCTGATTGAAAGTAGCAAGCCACTCCACTACTGGTACAGAGGCCAGAAGGTTGCTTCCTCCATATGTTCAGGCAAAGAACATCTAGAAGCTAGCTTTTGTCTTGTAAGCAACCATGCCTATATAATAGAATCGAATTTTGCTTACCAAAGTGGTCTTACTAAAAGTAAATAAGCAACCAGTTCCGTTCCAAGTGACATGGCTTTTCACTATTCCTTTCCAGAGAAGGTTGCTCATCCAGCCCAGCGGATCCATTGTTTATGCGGCAGTGCAAACTGCTTTTACAGTTCCATTTGGACACTATGAGTGGAATGTCATGCCATTTGGCCTAAAAAATGCACCATATGAGTTTCAAAATATCATGAATGATATTTTCAATACTTTGTCAACATTCACCATTGTCTATATAGACGATCTTTTAGTTTTCTTAAACTCAATCAATGAGCATTTTGAGCATTTAGAAACATTCTTTCAATTAGTCAAACAAAATGGATTGGTAGTATCAACCAAGAAAATGAAACTGTTTCAAACAAAAGTTAGGTTTTTAGGCTTTGATATTTATCAAGGTACTATTAAGCCTATCAACAGATCAATAGAATTTTCAAATAAATTTCCAGATGAGATCAAAGATAAAAATCAATTGCAAAGATTTTTAGGATGTTTGAATTACATTTCTGATTTTATTCCCAATTTAAGACAGAAATGTAAACCATTATTCAAAAGACTTAAGAAAAATCCACCTGCATGGAGTCAGGAAATGACTCAAGTCATTAAAGAATTGAAAATTCTATCTCAAAATATTCCTTGTCTAGTTATTCCTGATCCTTTAGCCTATATGATTGTAGAAACTGATGCTTCTGATATAGGTTATGGGGGAATCTTAAAACAAATAATAGAAGAAACTAGTTAAGAACAAATAGCAAGATACCGTTCAGGACTATGGATCGAATCTCAAAAGAATTATTCCACAATCAAAAAAGAAGTTTTATCCATTGTTTTATGCATCTCAAAATTTTAAGATGATTTAGTCAACAAAACATTTCTGTTAAGAGTAGATTGCAAGGCTGCAAAAGATATTTTACAAAAAGATGTTCAAAATCTAGTTTCAAAATAGATTTTTGCAAGATGGCAAGCGATCTTATCTTGTTTTGATTTTCAAATTGAATTCATCAAAGGAGAGAAAAATTCCCTTCCTGATTTCCTTACTCGTGAATTCCTACAGGGGAAAAATGAGTAGGAAGAATATGACTACCAATACAGCAAAAGCCTCACCATCCTCTTCAAAACCTATACCATCATCATCAAATTCATTAAACCCAGAGGCAACTCCTTTTAGGTCATCATCTTCTTAATACAAATTTCAAAGTTTAGAACCTATCCTTCAACCAAGATCTTACCATAGTGCTCTGACACCCTCAACAACATCTCATAAGTCATCTTATGTTCAAAAAGTTGTCTTCCTTCACATATGTTACCATGAACCTCATAGGTATAAAAATATCAGTGACATTGTTCAACAGACTTTCCCAAAAAAATTTCATTATTTCCCAGAAGACTTTTTCAAAACCAGAGAATTTTATGAAGATATCCTAGCAGATACTGGTTCAGTATATTTTACTCATAATTTGAATCATAAAAATGAAATCACCTATCAAAAGTCAAGATTAGAAAAGTCCTTTCTATTTCTGATTGGAATCAACAACCTCTTACTAAAAGAAAATTTTCAACAGATTTCTCTCATCCTCCTTTTGATTATTTCGATTATCAAAAAGTTTGGTTTAATTTCTTGTATCTAGCCCTTTATAATCATTCGTGGTTCTTGTACTTCTGTCAAAATATTAATCCTTCATCACTTCCTTTATGGTTCAAAGAATGGTTCTTTTACTGTGGACCAATCACTCAAATCTTCGTTCCTCAGGTATATGAAGCCTATCTTTTATTCAAAGATAATACCCCAAAAATCCCTTAAATCAATAAAATTTTATCTTTCTGTATCAAATTCAATATTGCCTGGATCCTTTGTTGGTCTTATGAGTTACAACAAGATCCCCTCCTTTCTCCTTACTTTCCTCAAAGATTAATCAGACTATTTAAAGTAAAATGGTGGAGACAATTTGATCATTCATTAGCAGATGCATCCAGAGTTCAAAAGTACTTCACTCAGATCAATTCCAAGACTCGACGCAACTCAGGAAAACAAGTTCAACAAGGGACAACATCTTCAAAAGGTAAAGCAGCACTCATAGATGAAATTACCATGCTCAAGGAAAAACTTAAAGAAGTAGAATATCAAGTAGCTTCATCAGACTCAGAAGAAATTAATTCAAGTTACACTCCTCAAAATGAAGATGACTGTTACGGTATTGACATCACAAGGGAATCGTGACATAGTCACCCAAAGACTGCCGTCCATGTGCAGTGATTCCAAAAGGCTGTAGCCCATGTGCAGCGTTACTAAAAGGCTGCAGAATTCACATGCAAACTTATCATCATATTCAACAAGTCAACAAAGTTTTATGAAGATTCCTCATCATGCCAAGTGTCAAGACATGTGCCAACAAGAGAAGAAAAGAATGCTTCCCCATTTTACAAGTGTCATCACAAGAAGACATCATGAAAAGCTTCATCATACCTCATACAACAAGACAAGAATGGACTTCAAACCATTTGGAATCCATCCTTCCCTCAAGAGTCTATAAATAGACACCTTCATCACAAGAAGAAGCAATGTAAATATTTGGTAGAAAATAACCCTTTAGCTTAGCCAAGTCTAGCTAACCTTTCAAACTTCCTCCTTTCATCAAAGTTTCATTAAGTCATTAGCTTTCTTCAAAGCCCTTGTGCTCTCCTCAAAGTTTGTAAACTTTTTCAAAGTGTATTTCAAGAAGTTTCAAAATTGTAAGTGTTATTTTGTTCAATATTAAGTTTTATTTCATTATTTTTCATTAAGCATTCATTATCTTTCTCCTATGCTTTCCAGTGCGGACTACCGCTGGATTAGCTCCATTTCATAAGCATTTCCTCTTCCTAGTGCTTTCTAGTGCGGACTACCACCGGATTAGTATCCCTTTTAATTTTTGAAGTTACTGTTCATTACTGTTCATGTTCACATTTACTATTCACGTCACTATTCATAAGTTACTATTCACTCCGAATCTTCTACTCCTTCTTCACTTTTTAATTCATTTTTGCACACACTTTCTTTACATGTTTTACATGTTTTGACTTACTCATTACTCATTAAGACTTTCATAATCATTAAGTCAAAATCTAAGACGATCCTGCATATATATATATATAGAGTAAAACCCCTGTTTGGTCCTCGAAAGATAGGTTCGGTGACAGTTTAGTCCTCCAAAGATTTTTACCGACACTTTAGTCCTTGGAAGATTGTTCTGTCAGCCATTTTTGTCCTCCGCTTATGTCCGTTAATTGGACTTAACAGAAAAGGCCACGTGGCACGTTAAGTGCTGACGTGGCCATTAAATGCTGACGTGGCACCTTAAAAAAATTTAAAAAAAAATTCTCTCTCTCATCTCTCATTTCTCATCTCTCTCTCATCTCTTATCTCTCTCTCTCTCCCTCTCCCTCTCATCTCTCTCTTTCTCCCGCAATATCTTTCTCTCTCTGCCATCTCTCTCTCTCTCTTTTAATTTGGGCTGGCTGAATCTCCCTCTCTTCCCCTCCTCTCTCATATCTCTCTCTTTCTCTTCCCCTCCTCTCTGGTGCAACACTGGAACTGAAATTTATTGATTCCTCCCTCAACAGCCAACGTGTTGAGCCAAGTTCAAAGCCGTAGCCTTTACAGGATAACCAGTACTACTCTAATAGATAACTATTAAATATCTATTAATATATTACTACTTTACTGGAACCTATACTATTACTAGTAGAGTACTAGACTACATTACTTAAATATATATCTATTACTAGTGGAGTACTGGACTCCTACACAATAAACACTACTTTAATAGATAACTACAGTGATGCTGACGTCGCTCCATGCATGCACAAGGCTCATGCATATCGTGGGTTTGGTTTAAGCGCTGAGGAATTTTTTAACCACGCTTCCTCTGAAGTGCTCGATGTCGCAGTGTGATCAGCGTTTACAAACTTTGCTTCATGTATGGGCTGAACTGATCTTGGAGTGATCATTAACATGGGGGATTGTGTAATTTCTTCTGAGTGACCTAAGAATTGTTGGGCTAAACACTGGGACAGACTGTCAGTATTGAGATGAGTGATCCATTCCATAGATGAGAGGATCTTCAGTGTGGAGGTGAGAACTGAGTTACTACAGCTTTGGGGTGCTATGATCCCCAGCTGCTCTCACCCATGATGGAGAGTGGTAAGGCAATAAGTAAGTTGTTGCTATGGGCCTTCTGCCTTTTTCTGTGTCTCTAGGACCATTGCTGGTCAGCTGGGCTCTTCTAGCACCTTGGAAAAAAAATCTCTAGTCTCACAAATACTGTGAAATTCGTTTGTGTGTAGACGCCTAGTCTACAGGGCTGAGAGTAGCTCACCTTGTGCTATATCTCCAGTAATTGTACTCTAATTCTGTGGAGTCATATCTTCTTGCTTAAAAGTCCTTCCTGATGCAAGTGAATTGGACTGAAAAGTAGTTTATGGATTACTTGTTGTAAACAGTGCATGTCTTCCTCTAAGGCAGGGTAGTGCATGGCCTAGTGCCCTTTGCCACGTGAATTAGACGAGCTTTATCTCAAAAGCGATTACCAATGTCACGATTGGAATTAGGAAAAGGAAGCTGTGGCACTTCTGACTTGACTGTTGATGAGAACTGACCTTGTGCTTTCGCTCCATCTCCCGTGCCATACCTTTGTCTTGAACCTGTTGTCTTTTACTAACTCCCCTGAAAAAACCACTAGTGGGTCAGCGGGTCTCTCGTATATGGAATGGCCAGCACCTATACCCGATTCCTAAACTCGCTCATGAAAGTGAAGATTTTGATGTCCACACGGCTGAAGGATCCAATAGTGAATTCTTCTTTTCTTTACTCAATGCTTAAGCTGGTTCTGAAGGATCCAATAGGTCATGGCGCTTGGGGAGTCATTGAAACCAAGACTTTCGGTTTAGTGTATATTAAAAAGAACAGAGGAAGGGAAGGAGCCTAGTAAAGTATTCGGCTAACTCAGGCAGATCTAAAGGCTATTAAATAGTCGCCTAAGCAGACGATGGACGAGACTCTGGAAGAGTGTCTTTCTGCTGAGGTTGCTTCTGACGGGCTTGTGACCAATTCGGTAAAAACCCCTAGTGAAAACTATGTCTGTATTTATAGTATAACCGCCGCTTCAAATCAATTGAATCAATGCAAGCAATGCTGTTCCCACATGCCTATTCATTCCGGATTCCTCGGTTCATCTTATGCCTTAGATGGAAGAGCCCTAGCTATTAGTTTCCTTCATTCAGGTATGGTGGCAGGGAATACGAAGTTCGAGTAGGCTTCGTCGGTTTGAGAAGGTGAACGACGAATCCCAGTGATCGAAGGTTAAAGTACTGAACGAATATTCAAACGTCTATTCATGTAAGAACTTCTTGCCCCTTTGGTTGACACCACCTTAGCCTTAGTCAGGGGTGACTATTAGATAGGGACTAAGGAAGTTCACGGGAAGAGGTTAGTGGAAGAGATCATGTTTCCGGGGTTGGAGTCACCGAAGTAAACGATAGGCAAGAGAAGACACAGGAGTGGACCTGACAAGCATAAGATTCATTCAATAGACAAGCCGGAGAGTATGCACCACTCCGAAGTACTAATAACTAAGTTGAAAAGAGAGCGGGGCAGGCCAGTCAAATCGACCAAGGAATCGGTCCAGTTACTAAGGGTTGAGCAGTATCCGTTGNCTCCATGCATGCACAAGGCTCATGCATATCGTGGGTTTGGTTTAAGTGCTGAGGAATTTTTTAACCACGCTTCCTCCGAAGTGCTCGACGTCGCAGTGTGATCAGCGTTTACAAACTTTGCTTCATGTATGGGCTGAACTGATCTTGGAGTGATCATTGACATGGGGGATTGTGTAATTTCTTCTGAGTGACCTAAGAATTGTTGGGCTAAACACTGGGACAGACTGTCAGTATTGAGATGAGTGATCCATTCCATAGATGAGAGGATCTTCAGTGTGGAGGTGAGAACTGAGTTACTACAGCTTTGGGGTGCTATGATCCCCAGCTGCTTTCACCCATGATGGAGAGTGGTAAGGCAATAAGTAAGTTGTTGCTATGGGCCTTCTGCCTTTTTCTGTGTCTCTAGGACCATTGCTGGTCAGCTGGGCTCTTCTAGCACCTTGGAAAAAAAATCTCTAGTCTCACAAATACTGTGAAATTCGTTTGTGTGTAGACGCCTAGTCTACAGGGCTGAGAGTAGCTCACCTTGTGCTATATCTCCAGTAATTGTACTCTAATTCTGTGGAGTCATATCTTCTTGCTTAAAAGTCCTTCCTGATGCAAGTGAATTGGACTGAAAAGTAGTTTATGGATTACTTGTTGTAAACAGTGCATGTCTTCCTCTAAGGCAGGGTAGTGCATGGCCTAGTGCCCTTTGCCACGTGAATCAGACGAGCTTTATCTCAGAAGCGATTACCAATGTCACGATTGGAATTAGGAAAAGGAAGCTGTGGCACTTCTGACTTGACTGTTGATGAGAACTGACCTTGTGCTTTCGCTCCATCTCCCGTGCCATACCTTTGTCTTGAACCTGTTGTCTTTTACCAACTCCCCTTAAAAAACCACTAGTGGGTCAGCGGGTCTCTCGTATATGAAATGGCCAGCACCTATACCCGATTCCTAAACTCGCTCATGAAAGTGAAGATTTTGATGTCCACACGGCTGAAGGATCCAATAGTGAATTCTTCTTTTCTTTACTCAATGCTTAAGCTGGTTCTGAAGGATCTAATAGGTCATGGCGCTTGGGGAGTCATTGAAACCAAGACTTTCGGTTTAGTGTATATTAAAAAGAACAGAGGAAGGGAAGGAGCCTAGTAGAGTATTCGGCTAACTCACAGGCAGATCTAAAGGCTATTAAATAGTCGCCTAAGCAGACGATGGACGAGACTCTGGAAGAGTGTCTTTCTGCTGAGGTTGCTTCTGACGGGCTTGTGACCAATTCGGTAAAAACTCCTAGTGAAAACTATGTCTGTATTTATAGTATAACCGCCGCTTCAAATCAATTGAATCAATGCAAGCAATGCTGTTCCCACATGCCTATTCATTCCGGATTCCTCGGTTCATCTTATGCCTTAGATGGAAGAGCCCTAGCTATTAGTTTCCTTCATTCAGGTATGGTGGCAGGGAATACGAAGTTCGAGTAGGCTTCGTCGGTTTGAGAAGGTGAACGACGAATCCCAGTGATCGAAGGTTAAAGTACTGAGCGAATATTCAAACGTCTATTCATGTGAGAACTTCTTGCCCCTTTGGTTGACACCACCTTAGCCTTAGTCAGGGGTGACTATTAGATAGGGACTAAGGAAGTTCACGGGAAGAGGTTAGTGGAAGAGATCATGTTTCCGGGGTTGGAGTCACCGAAGTAAACGATAGGCAAGAGAAGACACAGGAGTGGACCTGACAAGCATAAGATTCATTCAATAGACAAGCCGGAGAGTATGCACCACTCCGAAGTACTAATAACTAAGTTGAAAAGAGAGCGGGGCAGGCCAATCAAATCGACCAAGGAATCGGTCCAGTTACTAAGGGTTAAGCAGTATCCGTTGATCAACTCCAGTCTCCGGGAGGGAATTCATGAGAGGCAGGCATTCAAAACAAAAGGGATTCAATCAGAAGTTATCCCGTAAGGAATTATCTATCCGGTATGGAAAACGAGATAAAGGTGTGGTCATTGGAGGAGGAGGAATACGAGGCAATGAAATTGTTTGATTTGATTCTCATATCATATATATGCTCTAAAAAGCAATGGAATCTCCCTATTATGCCGTCCGTGAAACTAGCTTTACTGGTGGTGTTTTGGAGAGTCGGTGAAAGATTCGGTTTCGAGATCCGGTGGCGGAGGTGAGTGTTGTCCTCGAAGGATAAGCTAACTCCCTATGTTGATTCCTTCTGTTGTTCCTTCCGATTCGATTACTCCTTAAAAAGTGGCATCGGCTTCTGACTTTGAAAATTGGAAGCGGACGGGATTAGTTGAATGACTAGCTGACTTGACATGGCGAGTNTCCAAGGACTAAAGTGTCGGTAAAAATCTTTGGAGGACTAAACTGTCACCGAACCTATCTTTCGAGGACCAAATAGGGGTTTTACTCAATATAATAATGGGCTGATTCAATTCAGACCGGCTCAATCAACAAATAACAAAGATTAACATGACCAAAAAAAAATAAGTTAAGAAAAATATCAAAAACAAATTGGGCCTAACAGCCCAATTCTTAGGCCAGCTGATTTAATTGATAATACAACAAAAAAACTAAGAAAATAAAAAGGTAAGTTGGGCTAACAACCCATTTCATGGATTTTATTGAACAACATAAATGATCGAACACCCCAACCCAAAAAAATATAATAAAGCATAACAAAGTTCAACTCAGCAATCTAATGACCCAAAAACATTTGTATTTGTTAATTTATTGTGGATGGATATACTGTAACCTTTTTTTTTTTGGCTTGATATTTCACCAAACTTCGTTGTGAATTTTCTGTCTTTAGAAGCTTTATGATATTTCATCTTTGCATAAATAAGACATGTGACATAATTTTCCACTGTAGCCAAACCCACCCCACCTGCCCATCCCTCACCTACATAGTTGCAGTATTGTATTATTCTTTATTTTTTTAAAATTTATATAACTATAATTTAGATATATTTTTTTAGATTTTTAAAAATAAAATTATAATACAATTAATACGATATTAAAAAATATATATACTTGTGCACGTANAGTAGGGTAATTCGATTCTGTTTCAGAAAGAACTCTGAGTGAACAAGGGTTTCCTCTCTTTTGATTCGCAATAGCTATCAGTGAAAGCAGGATAGTCCGTCTTTCTTTGTTAAATGGCCGAATTAGCGAATAGAATGGATCAATCCCACATTCGGCTCAACAAAAGCATTCGAGCATCCTATGTGTTTTTTTTCCCGATTTTTACCCCTTCTCGTCCTGCTTCGAAAGCTACGTCGAAAGGGAAGATAAGAGAAGGCGGTGGCTAGGCTAGGTCTTAGTATGAGACGATAGGTTACCTTTCCTTTGCAGCAAGCGCAATCCTCGCAGCGCGCTATACGCTAGCGCTTCTTTGGTAAGGGGATTGTTCTGTCGTATTGTTCTTCCTTCTCGGCCCTGTGACAAAGCACGGGGCTTTCTTCTTTCTACTAATATTAAGTATTAAGATTTTTAAAAACTATTGACCGTAACCCACCGTCATATTCTGTGTCTTTGTCTTTAGATGCGGAATCCTCTGGCCTCGTCGCTTAATATTCTAGATAAATGGAATCCGTTAGTTCGGGGGAAACAGAATCTCTTGGTTAGGCGTCTGCGTCTGTATCTTCGAATCTTTCTTCAGACGTTGGAGTTGGAACTACAGCCTCCGCCCTCCAGCACAAATTCTTAAGCTTGATCGGTGTCATAGCCTGTTACCTTGCAAACACACACCCATCTCCCGTCGGGCGTGGTCGTCGCGTGAAGGTCTTTGTTTTTATGTGCTGCTATGCGCTTTATCGCTTGCCTATCTCTTTGCCTTTCGATTTATATCTTTCTCTCAGTAAGCCTGCTTCGCTTCTCTAATCGCTAAGCCTTAGACAGTTTGAGCGGTGCCCTTCCTTTATGGGGTTGTCGCCTCAGCGCCTCCTTTCCCTTTAGTAGGCTCACCTTCCCGCCTTGCCTTCGGGGAAGTTTTCCTATCCTCGAGGAACTTTCGCTAGAATCAGGAGCAGACTCAGTCGCTTCATTCTTTCTTCGCCCCAAAGGTTTTCTTTCTATTCTATATAGACTTTATCGCAATGCTGTACTTCATGTCAAATAGCTGTTATCCTGACTTCATCCGCTGGAAGAAGACTTGTCAATAAGATTCTTAAGCGGAACTTGCACTAAAAAAGATAATAGCTGCAAGACTCACATCTTAGCTTTCATGTCACGAAAAGGAAAGAATAATAGCTTAATTAGCTTCCCATTCATCTTATGCGGCAGCAGCAAATAACATTAAGCGAAAAGCCTTTTATCTTTATTCCACACGCTTACCTTACCCTCGGACATCCAGTCAGTGATCCAGCCTGAGTGCAATCCCTTCTTGAACAACCGATTCCAGCTTATTCGAAAACAGCTTATTCTATAAATGAGAAAACGGCCAAAGACCCTATTGGGCATTATCTGCCTATTCCTATTGATTCACCCTCCTCGGATAGTTTCACTTCCTTTAGCTGCTCCGGTATCGGGGAAATCCGTTCGGACATATTCCAGATTCTCTAGAGGAAGCGCTCCTTGCCTGAGGAATAGCCGTCTTTCGCACTCTTGGGATGATATTTTCCTTTTTTCAATAGCTGCTCCTTCTTCCTTTCTCCTCGAACTATAACTAGGAGATGGAGATATGCCCGCTATGACTAATTCCTAGGGAATTGAATAAGCTAATAACATTTAAGGCTATTAATGAGAAGGAATAAGGATTTCGTGCCCCACGGTATAATATCTGTGTCCAATCTAGCAAACCCAGGGAGCCCAAAGCAGCTTGCCTATTCTTTTCTCTCCAATAGGGATAAGAAGTCCCATACTAGCATTGCCCTTAATACCTCACAGCTTGTAACGGCTTATCCGGGTATTGATTCATAGCCATATGTTTCATTAGTCCCTTTCTATTACGAAATAGGGAATTCGTTCACAGCCAGAACAGCCAAAGATGGCATTTAGGATTCTAAACCTTGTGGAAAAGATATTCCATTTTGTTTATAGAGACTGAAAGCTGCCTAAACTGGATCAATATCATATCACACAGGTAAGGACGAATGCGAGAGAATGAGACTCGTAGGTAGTATGTGTGACTCGCACCAGTCGTTACGCCGCAAAAACAGGAGTGGGCATCTTCCTTCCTCACCACGTTCAAGCGCAAAGGATCTGGGCTTGCGTTCGCATTCGCAAGGATCTGCGTTGAAGTTGATTCTACGTCTGTTTTTACCGGCTGAAATCTTGATGATTGACGATCTCAAGAATAAGTTTCGGAGACTTGTGAGGCGTCTATCTCATATCTCATCATCACACGACCAGATATCACTCATGCTGTGAGCCTTGTAAGTAAGTTTATGCAAAGTCTCCTTTAGTAAGGGCGTCACATCTCGAGGCTCTTTTTCGTATTCTTAGATATCTGAAAGGTGCCCCAGGCCGTGATCTATAAGCCAAACGACCCAATACTATGGGAGAATCGTCTGTTGTGGACCCTTTAACGGGATGTGTGTCCGCTGTAATCTCATTCTCGTTGTCTGGGGAGGGGCCACACGCTGCGAGGATAAGAACCGAGGTAGCACATTCCACTCGTCATAAACTGACGAGCTTCGGCGGGGGCCTGACTCTGGAAGGTTGCTCTGGTTGCTTGGAAGGTGAGAGCTTAGGGTGGCTAGAAGTTCCGCTATTTCGGATAGCGAAGAGAAGAGTTTTGCCTCTTCTATATACGATGAAAGTGGCTAGCTCCTTTGGCATCTAAAGTGGATACCTTCTACAACTCCTGAAAGAACGACAAATAGTGTCTCACATGTTAAAGGCTGCTTTTAGGAGTGATCAATCTCACAAACTATTAATATCATAAACAAAGATAGACTTTCTACGCTACGATCTCGCTTACTATTTCCGCTATCCAAGCTCCTCTATCATAGAAAAATAGTAAGAGAAGGTTTAAGCGTATCGGTAGTTATCCAAGCGCTAAGAAGCTCCAATCATGCTACTTTAGAAATATGCTTAACACATGCAAGTCGAACCTTGTTTTCTCCGTTAGAAAGAGAAGAAGCGGGGTAGAGTAATGGTGAACTCATCAGGCTCATGACCTGAAGATTGCAGGTTCGAATCCTGCCCCCGCCTTGAGATGCTGGGTCAGATGTGCCCTAACTCCCTATTTCCTTCACAAAGCACTATGACCTAGGAACACCACACTTCCTCACCATTAGTCCGTCTACGATCAGAAAGAAGCGAATGTAGAGAAGAGAGCTTATAAGAGCTTAGAAGAATGACTCCTATTGACCGAAGGCTAAAGGACTCCTTTCTTTAGTTTAGCGGTCATGGATCGATTCTAGGTGGTTCACTTTTTTTGCCCCTATTCTCCGTTCTGATCTAGCAAATCGACTTTTCAGATGAGTTAAATAGTTTTGGACAGGACAGGTGGGAACCAGGAGGTAACGCGTCTGTTAAAGCAATCGGGCAAATGCGTGTATACTAGCTTACTAGCTATAGCTGTTACTGTGCTTTCTGGATACCTTTCCATGCTTTAACAAGCCAGCTACGCACCTTGCTCTTATAAGCAAGTAGCTTTGATTTGGGAATAAGCTGAAAGTCAAGTAGTATGAGTTGAAGTGAAGGGCGCTAGTAAGTAAGAATAAGTAGAGCGGAACACTGTTGGCTGAACAAAAGACGTATGACTTGATAAAGTAAGATCTCCGCATCTGGGCCTATTGATCTCGCTATCATTGAATCAGTCATTCATGCGAGGATGCAATTGAATTAGCGATTGCTACTCGGTCTTGATCTGCTATGGGGGAAACTGTACATGGAACCTGCCTTTCCAATATCAGTGGTCTTTAGACCCAAGCCTTACTCGGCGGGGTCTTCCCCTGCCCGCAGGCCTTAGTGCTGACTGTCGGCCTTCCTATTCTCAACCCCGACCTACACAAGTGGTTTTAGAATCCAAATGAAAATAAGTTCTGTTAGGTTCTTAGTAGCAGTCGAAAATCTCCTTACCCTATCATAAGATCTGATCCCGTACTTCCTTTATCAAATTCCTGATAAAAGCGAGAATTTTCATTCTTAGGACCTTTATGAAGATGGTCATGACGGATTTTTATAGGATTTATAGGACAGGGGCCCGCTTGCTTTTGGTCTCCTTGATAGCTGGAAGTTCTCCAAAAGTATGAAAAGCTGGAGGACTTTGTACCAGCCATTCCAGTGTGGTTGAATTTTGTTCAACAGCCCAAGGACTTTTTTCACATCTTTTGTTATTTCCACTGCTTGAAGTGATTGTTACGACCACGAAGAAACGACGAATCCCAACTACGGATATATAAGAGCCAAAACTGCTAAGGGCATTCCATCCAGCGTAAGCATCCGGATAATCTGGAATGCGACGTGGCATACCCGAAAGCCCTAAGAAATGCATGGGAAAGAGGGTCGGATTAACCCCGAAAAAAGTGATCCAAAAATGGATTTGACCTAAAGTTTCAGGGTATGTCCGACCAAAGATTTTACCCACCCAATAGTGAAATCCTGCAAATAAAGCAAAAACGGCTCCCATAGAAAGTACATAATGGAAATGTGCAACCGCATAATAAGTATCATGTAGAGCAATGTCTAGCCCAGAATTTGCCGGGACTATTCCAGTGAGTCCTCCTATGGTGAACAAAAAGATGAACCCTACAGCAAATAACATGGGTGTTTTGTATTGTATCGAACCCCCCCACATGGTAGCGATCCAACTAAAGATTTTAATTCCAGTGGGGACAGCTATGATCATGGTAGCTGCGGTGAAGTAGGCACGGGTATCAACGTCTAAGCCCACAGTAAACATATGATGAGCCCAAACAAGAAATCCAAGAACACCTATACTGATCATGGCATAAACCATGCCTAGATACCCGAAGACCGGTTTTCCCGAAAAAGTCGAAACGATATGACTTATGATACCGGATCCAGGCAGAATGGGAATATACACCTCTGGATGACCGAAGAACCGAAAGAGATGCTGGTATAATATGGGGTCCCCCCCTCCTGCGGGATCAGAAAAGGTTGTATTAAAGTTTCGATCGGTTAATAACATGGTAATTGCACCTGCCAGTACCGGAAGTGATAATAAAAGTGGGAATGCTGTTACTGGAACGGACCACACAAATAGGGGTGATCTATGCATAGTCATTCCAGGTCCACGCATGTTGGAGATAGTTGTTATAAAATTGATAGAACCTAAAATGGATGAAACACCAGATAGATGAAGACTAGAAATTGCTGAATCAACTGCTCCTCCAGAATGGCTGGTAATACCACTTAAGGGCGGATAGACCGTCCACCCAGTGCCGCTACCCACTTCTACTAAGGCTGAGCTTAATAGGAGCAAGAGACTTGGTGGCAACAACCAGAATGAAATATTATTTAATCGTGGAAATGCCATGTCAGGTGCACCTATCAGAATCGGAACAGACCAATTACCAGATCCACCTATCATCGCCGGCATAACCATAAAAAAGATCATTAAAAAAGCGTGAGCCGTTATTAAAACATTATAAAGTTGATGATTCCCACCAAGAATTTGATCGCCGGGTCGTGCTAATTCCATACGAATCAATACTGAGAAGCATGTGCCCATCACTCCAGCAATGGCACCGAAGATGAAATATAGAGTCCCTATATCCTTGTGGTTAGTGGAGAACAGCCATCGGACCGGATTTGTCATAAAATGGAGATTCTTTCGTTTCCTTCCTTATCAGAGAGGGGCCCCCCTTACTCTAACAAGTAAGCAAGGAAACTACCTTAGGGAGCGGGGCTTATTTCTTGAAAAAGGGGGAGTGAGAGGGGAAGGAAGAATGGAAAGGGGGGTGGGGAAGGTCCGGAAAGCCCTCACTTTATTGATGGGACATTTTGATCCCCTTTTCTTTCCCCCCCCCGGTTCTGGTTCAGGAAAGGGTCAACGCAAGGATCTTACTTCGAAGCAATCTCTGGAGTTTTCCCTTATCCGAACGGGTCTTGCAAGAAAATAGGATTTCATATTGAGCTCCAAATATACGCTATTGGGATAGGATGGTTCCTACTAGCTCTCCCCCCTAAGAACCGCACGTGCGAGTTCCCCCGCATACGGCTCAAGTGGCGAAGGCCCTTTCCTTCGCGCTTGGTAAGCGCTTCGCTGTAGCCAAGCTTACTGCTAGCCTATCGGCTAGAGCCAAGCTTCGACCGCGACTGCTCGTCGCTTCTGGGCGCCTTATTCCGTCACCCGAGATCCAAGTCAGCACCGGCAAAGATATCTTGATTCCTCGCGGCCGGGCCGGCTTGGAAGCAAGCTACCTGTCGCCTATCTCACCCCCTTTCTTATTATTAGTAAGATAGGTTGCCCCTTTCTCTAATAATAAGGTAAGCTTCCAAAGCTCCTTCCTTCAGCTGGGTGAGCCTTCGCTTTTTGGATCGTCTTCTGCCCAATGTGGTACCTTCCCGTTTTTGGTTCCCATTGGGTTTACCTTGTTTACAGGTCGACCCCATGGCAGCAAGAAAAAAAAGGCGATCTTGTGCTATACTCCGGTGATCTCTTTCCTACCGAGGCACGCAAACCCCCATCGTGTCCCAGATCACATTCCGTGAATCGAAAGGGGAAGCCTACTCATCCATCAGCTCCTCTCGTAGATCGGTGCGGTTTTACGAAGCGTCTAAGCACAGTTCACTCGAGTTGATCAATCAAGAGCTTTGCCGCCACTCCTTAAGGTTACCTGTTGTATCATACACTTCTTGCATTGTTTCCCACGCTTCATACCCCCCATTTATTCTTAAGGTAAGGTAAAGGGCCAGGCATGGTGGGGTAGGAGCATTCTGCCGGCAATCTTTTTGGCTTGACCAAGAAGTCTTATGTCCTCCGAGTCGCACGGCGTTTTAACCGAAAGAACTTCTTGCGCAATTCATGCGTTTCTGTTTTTATGACCAGAAATTGTTTCTTGATTTCCATTTCAAATTGTTCTCTGGACTTTTTATCAATATGAGGTGATCGTAACACAGTATATAAGACTCGTGATTCAGGCAATCCAATCTTCCGTGTGTAAGGCGGAAGCCCCCCAAAATGGTTTTCCAAAAATGGGTGATCAAAAGATCGAATCACTATGCGTATCTTGGTGGTCGTTACTTTTGGTGGTCTTTCTTTTTTTTTTCCTCCTCTTCCTGTTCTATTGATCAGAAGCATCCAGCAGCGCCACGCCGCTACTACTCAAATATATCCGGCCATTGCGTGCGAATGAACTCTCTTTCTGACTCTAAGAGTTCCTCTTTCCTGATGCGCGCTGCTTCATCCCGATGGGCGTCTCGGGATTTCATGATTTCAAAAGTCTCTTCTAGCCGTCGAAGCTCGGCCTCCGCTCGTTTAAGGAGGTTGGCGTTCTCTTGCAGACGGCGTAGGTTATCTTCCCGAACTCGCTCTAAGCGTTGCCGGTCCTCCGAAAACAAATGAGAGTTAGGATCAGAGGCAGAGGGACCAGCTTCGTGCGAAGCAGCAGCAGCTAAAATGGTGGAATTCCCAGGCGCAGGTGGTGGGTTGAACCCACCGTTCATTCCTCCCAAGGAAGGACCATTCATCCCTCCCAAGGAAGGACCATTCATCCCTCCCAACGAAGGATAGAATTGAGCTACCGCCCGGCTCAGCTCATCTAACACGAGCAGAACGCCAGATCGAACGATATACAAAAAAACTAAAAAAAAGAGTAGTTGGACGACCGCAGACACAACCATTTGTATTTCAAATGGTAGTCGTTTCATTATTGGTAATTGAAACAACAAACAATCTCGTACTCCAGAAAAATAAAAATAAAGATGTAACTTCGGAGAGAACGGAATGAAAAAGAAAAATAGTGCATTCTCCGTCTAACAAATCGACTTTATTTCGCCACACCGAGGTAGTGGGAGTCGAACCCACTTATTCCACAACCCCGCAAAAATCACGAGAAGAGACTACTTGTTCTATACGACATTAATTTCGCCTCACTCGAGTCTATATCTAATAGAAGGTAAAGATTTCGAGATTTGAATTGAGTGAGGGCAGCGGTTCCTCCATAATAGCTATGAAAAAGGGAAGTGGAATTTAACCAAGTCATAAGTATGGTTCTCATGCAAGGATTTGAGCTCCTCTTGCATGGCTTTCAACCACTCATCTTTCTTGTCATGTGCCATGGCCTCTTGATAGCTTTCTGGCTCTCCCCCATCTGTCAACATCACATATTCATAAGGATGATACCTGGTTGAAGGTCTTCTTTCTATGGTGGATCTTCTGACTGGAGCCTGTGGTGGTGGAGCTGGAGGTACCTGTTCAGCTTGTGCTTGTTGATCAAAATTTTCATTAACAGGAGCCTCATCATTAGTTGCATCATCTTGAGCTTCTGGTTCATCTCCCCCGTGATCATCATGAACTGTAGGTGGAGGAACTGGATCCCATAGCTTGTAGCCAAATTCTTCATGTACATAATCATAACCCAAGAAGATCCACTGTTTAGCCTTGTCATCAAGCTTGGATTTTTCATCCTTAGGAATATGAACAAATGCCCTGCAGCCGAACACATCTGCGTGACTGTAAGATACATCTTTCCTCGTCAAAACTCTTTCTGGAATATCACCATTCAAGGGAACTGAAGGGAAAAGAAAGGTTGATCAAGTAAACTGCAGTTCTCATTGCCTCAGCCCACAAAGATTTTTGTAACTTGGCATGAGAGAGCATGCACTTGATTCTTTCAGTGATTGTTCGGTTCATTCTCTCTGCCATTCCATTGTGCTGAGGGGTTTAGGCATACTTTTCTCAAGTCTGATGCCATGTGTTCTGCAATAATCTTCAAACGGACCCCTGTATTCACCACCATTATCTGCCCGAATGCACTTTTGCTGCCTTCTCAAGCATTGGATTCCTTTTCCACCGAAACCTGATCCCCTTGGCTCAGACAACCACACGATGGAAGAAAGGTTTTTTGAAAGATTGATATATGTTAATAACCAGACTTCCTGTTAGCACGTCCCACTCCTAACTGCATAATAAATCAACAAAGACTGTGGCGGTCTTTCAGAACCTGCTTTGCTTGTCCGCTAGCCAGTAAGTGCTTGGCCCTGGGCATTATTGATTAAGTGAGAGAGGACTCCCACTTTCGCTCTCCCAGTCGAGCCAACGCATCGCTTTCCTCACTTAAACTTAAGTGTAAAATGGTTTTGCCGAGTGCATTGAATCAATCAATCCTTTTGTTTTACGTGTGTACGATGACTCCCCTCTTGGGAAGTTAAACTAAAACCGAGGCGGGCATTTGGCCAGTCAAAGAAAACTGACTAGCCTTCAGGCCTGAATAAGCGAAAAAAAAGGGGAAGTCATTGGATTATTCGCTTGGATAGGATTGTCTCCTTATGTGGTACTCGACCGGCTAGACTTCGATTACTTTTTTTTTTGCTTTATTCCACTCTCTTATCAGCCTTTTTATGGGGCGAAGGGAGCTTGAAAGGCAAAATGGAAGCTTACTAATTCCCCGCTAGACCATAGACTTAGGTGGGACTTCCCAGTTTGACGCGGCGTCGATGTCGACACAGATAGGGCATTCAGAGCCCTTCGAAGCGAAGGTGGAGTCAAGTTTGGCCCTGGGCAGTTTCAAGTCAATTTGCATGAGTTTTGCTGGTCATACATCGATCATAGAAGCGCGATCTCCTTCATAGCATGGCATGTTCCGTTGTTCCTTGATTAGTCAGCCAATTAGTCAGTAATTGCCATCAATAGTAACATGAATCAACTCTCCTCAATGATACAACTAGGAATGTGGAATACCAGGATTTGAGATTCATTTATTTAGATGTTGGTTCCGTCTAGTGGATCCTCCTCTCAGAGGTTGGGATTAACAGCCATATTTCGTACATCTCTTTTTGTGTATATAAATAAATGAAAATTCTTTCTTCTTGTGTGATACAAGAAAGACTAAGAAGAAGAATGACGGATTGGGAATTCTCGGACTAAACCCCGTAATCTTCCTTCCTCTGGTCGAGCTAATCGACGGTAGCGAGCAGAAGAAGAAGCGAAGCTACAGCAGTCCCATTATTCTTAGAAAAGGAAGATAAGAAGAGAAAAAGTCGGAAATAAAGCCAGAAAGGTTACCAATAATCAGGATTACTTCATTTCAGATATTTCACATTAATATTGATTACCTGTTATTATGAAACAACAGGAATAGATAATATGGACTTATTTTAGATTTACATGAAAAATGGATTCTATCATTACTTATCGAATAAACATCTGTAAGACAATGATTCTTAGAGACAAAGATTGAGAATTCATATTTAGTACTTCTGTTATGGGAAAGAAAGGGATTGATCTTCTTCCTAGCAAAGGAAAGGAAATGTTACCTAATTCATTAGAAGATTCTCATAGGAAGTGAGCTGATAGCCTTCTTAGCTGCCATACCTTTTCCTCCTCTCACGTTGCTCGATAAACTAAGTGAATACGGGGCTGGGTCCATTCCGTTCAGGAGTGCTTCCGAGATCTTTTTTTCAAAAAGGTTCAGGAGTGCTTCCGAGATCTTTTTTTCAAAAACTTCCCCTATTGATAGTATGCTGCCGGTGAGGACAGTGGCGGAGAGGCAGTTCCCGACCTAAGGTCAGTTTGTTAAGAATAGAAGGTGAGAATCGCACATACGGTAAGGGTTTGCTTTGACTGCCATAACTGAAAGACTGGCCCAAGGGCCCTAGCAAAAGAGGTTCACTAGCCTTGGGTTCCGCTTTACTGACACAATTGAAGAGGTCAGGTCGAATGAAGAAGGGTAGACCGAGAATCTGAACTCTTGTGCCTAAGAGACGGAGAAGGAGAGTTGAAAGAGTCTTCTAGTTAGGGATTTCAGAATCGATTATGATTTCTGGCGTGAAGTGAAGAGTAAGTGAAGAGTAGAAGGGGCTAGGGCGTGAAGTGAAGAGTGAACACCTGACTATCAAACGTCGCCGTTTCTAATCTAAAACAAATTCTAACGGATCTATTTTCCGTGGGAATACACACAACAATTTTCAAAAAAAATTAAAAAGACTGAGAAAAATAATTCCAACGGTAATTCCAACGGAAAATTCCAACGGACAAAAAAAATTAAAAAGAATGAGAAAAATAATTCCAACGGTAATTCTAACGGAAAATTCCAACGGTAATTAAATTCCGTTGGAATTACCGTTGGAATTTTCAGAAAAAAATTTCCATTGGAATTACCGTTAGAATTTTTTAAAAATTCCTACGGTATTTTATTCCGTTGGAATTTTCCGTTGGAAAATATCCTTTTTCTTGTAGTGAAGAAACAGTCCCGTCCCAGATACAGTGAACCATAAGAAAAATATTCGAGTCAGAAATAGGGATGAACCGAAATAGAGACCCGGGGCAGATATAGTGACTCTCTAGGAAACAGTCCTTTCCTAGATACAGTGAACCAATATAAAAATATCCGAGTCAGAAATATGGATGATCCGAAACAGGGTCCCGGGGCAGATATAGTGACCAACCAAGAAATAGTCCCGTCCTAGATACAGTTAACCATAAGAAAAATATCTAACTCAGATACAAGAATGAACCAATATCCGAGTCAGAAATATGGATGATCCGAAACAGGGTCCCGGGGCAGATATAGTGACTAACCAAGAAATAGTCCCGTCCTAGATACAGTTAACCATAAGAAAAATATCTAACTCAGATACAAGAATGAACCGAAAAAGTGACCCGGGCCAGATATAGTGACTCACCAGGAAACATTCCCGTCCCAGTTATAGTGAATCATAAGAAAAATATTTGACTCAAAAATAGGGATGAACCGAAATAGCATTCCGGGGTAGATATAGTGACTCTCCAGGAAACAATCCTGTCCTAGATACAATGAACCATAAGAAAAATATCGGAGTCAGAAACAGGGTCCCGGGGTAGATATAGTGACTCACCAGGAAACAGTCTCGTCCCAGATATAGTGAACCATGAGAAAAATATCCGACTCAGATACAAGGAGGAACCGAAACAGGGTCCCAGGGCAGATTTATTGACTCACAGGGAAAGAGTCCCGTCCCATATACAGTGAACCATATGAAAAATATCCGAGTCAGAAACAGGGATGAACCGAAATAGGGACCCGGGTCAGATATAGTGACTCCCCAGGAAACAGTCCTATCCTAGATACAGTGAACCAATATAAAAATATCTGAGTCAGAAACATGGATGATCCGAAACAGGGTCCCGGGGCAGATATAGTGAGTAACCAAGAAACATCCCCATCCCAGATACAGTGAACTTTTAAAAAAATATAAAACTTAGATATAGGGATGAACCGAAATAGGGTCTCAGGGCAGATTTAATGACTCATAAAGAAACATTCTCGTCCAAGATACAGTGAATCATAAGAAAAATATCCGACTCAGATACAAGGATGAACCGAAACAGGGTCCCTTTGCATATACAGTGACTCACCAGGAAACAGTCCCGTCCGAGATAGAGTGATCCATAAGAAAAATGTTTGATTCAGATATACGGATAAACCGAAAAAGGGTCCCGGGGCAGATTTAGTGACTCTAAAGGAAACAATCTCGTCCTAGATATAGTGAACCATAAGAAAAATATCCGAATTAGATAGAAAGATGAACCAAAACAAGGTCCCGGGGCAGATATAGTGACTCACCAGGAAATAGTCCCGTCCGAGATAGATTGATCCATCAGAAAAATGTCTGACTCAGATTTACAGAGAAACCGAAAAAGGGTCCCGGGGCAGATTTAGTGACTCAAAAGAAAACAGTCCATTCCTAGATACAGGGAACCATAAGAAAAATATCCGAATTAGATAGAACGATGAACCGAAAAAAGGTCCCGGGGCAGATATAGTGAGTCTCCAGGAAACAGTTCCGTCCCAGATACAGTGAACCATAACAAAAATATCCGAGTCAGAAATCGAGCGGAACCGAAATAGGGTCCCGAGGTAGATATAGTGACTCACCAGGAAGCAGTCCGTCCAAGATATAGTGAATAATAAGAAAAATATCTGACTCAAAAACGGGCATGAACGGAAATAGGGTCCCGGGGCAGATATAGTGACTAGCCAAGAAACAGTCCCGTCCCAGATACAGTAAACTATAAGAAAATATCCGACTCAGATACAAGGATGAACCGAAATAGGGTCCCATGACAGATATAGTAACTCACCAAGAAACAGTCCCGTCCTAGATACAGTTAACCATAAGAAAAATATCTAACTCAGATACCAGAATGAACCAAAAAAGTGACCCGGGGCAGATATAGTGACTCACCAGGAAACAGTCCAGTCCCAGTTATTGGGAATCATAAGAAAAATATCTGACTTAAAAACAGGGATGAACCGAAATAGGTTCCCGGGGCAGATATAGTGACTCCCCAGGAAACAGACCAGTCCCAGATACAGTGAACCATTAGAAAAGTATCCGACTCAGATACAAGGATGAACCGAAACGGAGTCTCGGGGTAGATATAGTGACTCACCAAGAAACAGTCCGGTCCCAGATACAGTGAACCATAAGAAAAATATCCGAGTCAGAAACAGGGATGAACCGAAATAGGGTCCCGGGGCAGATATAGTGACTCCCCAAGAAACAGTCCTATCCTAGATACAATGAACCTTAAGAAAAATATACGAGTCAGAAACAGGGTCCCGGGGTAGATATAGGGACTCACCAGGAAACAGTCCCGTCCCAGATATAATGAACCATAAGAAAAATATCCGACTCAGATACAAGAAGGAACCGAAATAGGGTCCCAGGGCAGATTTAGTGTCTCACAAGGAAACATTCCCGTCCCATATACAGTGAACCATAAGAAAAATATCGGAGTCAGAAACAGGGATGAACCGAAATAGGGACCCGGGGCAGATATAGTGACTCCCCGGGAAACAGTCTTGTCCTAGATACTGTGAACAAATATAAAAATATCCGAGTCAGAAACATGGATGATCCGAAACAGGTTCCCGGGGCAGATATAGTGACTAACCAGGAAACACCCCCATCCCAGATACAGTGAACTTTTAAAAAAATATAAAACTTAGATATAGGGATGAACCGAAATAGGGTCCCGGGGCAGATATAGTGACTACCCAGGAAACAGTCCCGTCCGAGATACAGTAAACCATAAGAAAATATCCGACTCAGATACAAGGATGAACCGAAATAGGGTCCCGGGGCAGATATAGTGACTCACCAAGAAATAGTCCCATTCTAGATACAGTTAACCATAAGAAAAATATCTAACTCAGATACAAGGATGAACCGAAAAAGGGACCCGGGGCAGATCTAGTGACTCACCAGGAAACAGTCCAGTCCCAGTTATAGTGAATTATAAGAAAAATATCTGACTCAAAAACCGGGATGAACCGAAATAGGGTCCCGGGGCTGATATAGTGACTCCCCAGGAAACAGTCCTATCCTAGATACAATGAACTATAAGAAAAATATCGGACTCAGAAACAGGGTCCCGGGGTAGATATAGGGACTCACCAGGAAACAGTCCCGTCCCAGATATAGTGAACCATAAGAAAAATATCCGACTCAGATACAAGAAGGAACCGAAACAGGGTCCCAGGGCAGATTTAGTGACTCACAAGGAAATAGTCTTGTCCCAGATACAGTGAACCATAAGAAAAATATCCGAGTCAGAAACATGGATGATCCGAAACAGGGTCCCGGGGCAGATATAGTGACTAACTAGGAAACATTCCCGTCCCAGATACAGTGAACCATTACTAAAATATAAGACTTAGATATAGTGATGAACTGAAACAGGGTCCCGGGGCAGATATAGTAACTCACCAGGAAATAATCCCGTCCCAAAACAGTGAACCATAAGAAAAATATCTGAGTCAGAAACAGGGTCCCGGGGTAGATATAGTGACTCACAAGGAAACAGTCCCGTCCCAGATACAGTGAACCATAAGAAAAATATCTGACTCAGATATAGGGTTGAAACGAAATAGGGTCCTAGGGCAAATTTAGTGACTCAAAAGGAAACAGTCCCGTCCTAGATACAGTAAAACATAAGAAAAATATCCGAATTAGATAGAAGGATGAACCGAAACAGGGTCCCGGGACAGATATAGTGACTCACCAGGAAACATTCCGTCCCAGATATAGTGAATCATAAGAAAAATATCTGACTCAAAAACAACGATGAACCAAAATAAGGTCCCGGGGCAGATATAGTGACTCCCTAGGAAACATTCCAGTCCCAGATACAGTGAACCATAAGCAAAATATCTGACTCAGAAACAGGGATAAGCCAAAACAGGGTCCCGGGGCAGATATAATGACTTACCTTGAAACATTCCCGTCCCAGATATAGTGAAGCATCAGGAAAATATCTGACTCAGATATCAGGATGAACAAAAACAGGATCTCGGGGCAGATTTCGTGACTGACAAGGAAACAGTTCCATCCCAGTTACAGTAAACCATAAGAAAAATATCCGACTCAGATACAAGGATTAACCGAAACATGGTACCGGGGGCAGATATAGTGACTCACCAGGAAAAAGTCCCGTCTTAGATACAGTGAACCATAAGAAAAATATCTGAGTCAGAAATAGGGTTGAACCGAAACAGTGTCCCAGGGTAGATATTGTGACTCATCAAGAAATAGTCTCGTCCCAAATACAGTTAACCATAAGAAAAATATCCGACTCAGATATACGGATAAACCGAAACAGGGTCCAAGGGTAGATTTAGTGACTTACAAGGAAACAGTCCCGGCCCAGATATAATGAACCATAAGAAAAATATCCGAGTTAGAAACAGGAATGAACCGAAATAGGGTCCTGGGGCAGATATAGTGAGTCCCCAGGAAACAGTCCTGTCCCAGATACAGTGAACCATAAGCAAAATATCCGAGTCAGAAACATGGATGAACCGAAACAGGGTCCCGGGGCAAAAATAGTGACTCACCAGAAAACATTCCCGTCCCAGAAACAGTGAACTATAAGAAAAATATCTGACTTAGATATAGGGATGAACCGAAAAAGGGTCCCGGGGCAGATTTAGTGACTTACAAGGAAACAGTCCGGTCCCAGATACAGTGAACCATAAGAAAAATATCCGACTCAGATACAAGGATGAACCGAAACAGGGTCCTGGGGCAAATATTGTGACTCACCAAGAAACATTCCTATCCCATATACAGTGAACGATTAGAAAAATATATGGCTCAAATATAGCGATGAACCGAAACAAGGTCCTGGGGCAGATATAGTGACTCACCATGAAACATTCCCGTCGCAGATAAAGTGTACCATAAGAAAAATATATGACTCAGATATATTGATGAACAGAAACAGGGTCTCGGGGCAGATTTAGTGACACACAAGGAAACAGTTCCGTCCCAGATACAGTAAACCATAAGAAAAATATCCGACTCAGATACAAGGATGAAACGAAACAGGGTCCCGGGGCAGATATTGTGACTCACAGGAAACATTCCCATCCTAGATACAGTGAACCATTAGAAAAATATATGGCTCAGATATAGGGATGAACCGAAACAGGGTCCCGCAGCAGATTTAGTGACTTACAAGGAAACAGTCCGGTCCCAGATACAGTAAACCATAAGGAAAATATCCGACTCAGATACAAGGATCAACCGAAACAGGGTCCTGGGGCAGATATAGTGACTCACCAGGAAACAGTCCCGTCCCAGATACAGTGAACCATAAGAAAAATATCCAAGTCAGAAACAGGGAGGAACCGAAATAGTGTCCCGAGGCAGATATAGTGACTTCCCAGGAAATAGTCCAGTCCCAGATATAGTGAACCATAAGCAAAATATCTGAGTCAAATATAGGGATAAGCTGAAACAGGGTCCCAGGGCAGAGATAATGACTTACCATGAAACATTCCCATCCCAGATACAGTGAACCATCAAAAAAATATCTGACTCAGATATCGGGATGAACAGAAACAGGGTCTCGAGGCAGATTTAGTGACTGACAAGGAAACAGTTTTGTCCCAGATACAGTAAACCATAAGAAAAATATTCGACTCAGATACAAGGATTAGCCGAAACGGGGTACCGGGGACAGATATAGTGACTCACTAGGAAAAAGTCCCGTCCTAGATGCAGTGAACCATAAGAAAAATATATGAGTCAGAAACAGGGTTGAACCGAAACAGGGTCCAGGGTAGATATTGTGACTCACCAAGAAACAGTCTCGTCCCAAATACAGTGAACCATAAGAAAAATATCCGACTCAGATATACGGATAAACCGAAATAGCGTCCCAGGGTAGATTTAGTGACTCACAAGGAAACAGTCCCGTCCCAGATATAGTGAACCATAAGAAAAATATCTGACTCATATATAGGGATGAACCGAAAAAGGGTCTCGGGGCAGATTTAGTGACTTACAAGGAAACAGTCTGGTCCCAGATACAGTGAACCATAAGAAAAATATCCGACTCAGATACAAGGATGAACCGAAACAGGGTCCTGGGGTAAAGATAGTGACTCACCAGGAAACAATCTCATCCCAGATACAGTGAACCATAAGAAAAATATCTGACTCAGATACAAGGATGAATCGAAACAGGGTCCCGGGGCAGATATAGTGACTCACCATGAAACATTCCCGTCGCAGATAAAGTGAACCATAAGAAAAATATCTGACTCAGATATAGGGATGAACAGAAACAGGGTCTCGGGGCAGATTTAGTGACTCACAAGGAAACAGTTCCGTCCCAGATACAGTGAACCATAAGAAAAATATCTGTGTCAAAAACAGGGTCCCGGGGTAGATATAGTGACTTACCAAGAAACAGTCCCGTCCCAGATATAGTGAACCATAAGAAAAATATCCGACTCAGATACAAGGAGGAACCGAAATAGGGTCCCAGGGCATATTTAGTGACTCACAAGGAAACAGTCCCGTCCCAGATATAGTGAACCATAAGAAAAATATCTGACTCATATATAGGGATGAACCGAAAAAGGGTCTCGGGGCAGATTTAGTGACTTACAAGGAAACAGTCTGGTCCCAGATACAGTGAACCATAAGAAAAATATCCGACTCAGATACAAGGAGGAACCGAAATAGGGTCCCAGGGCATATTTAGTGACTCACAAGGAAACAGTCCCGTCCAAGAAACAATGAACCGGAAGAAAAATATCCGAGTTAGAAACAGGGATGAACCGAAATAGGGTCCCGAGGCAAATATAGTGACTCCCAAGGAAAAAGTCCCGTCCTATATACATTGAACCAATATAAAAATATCCGAGTCAGAAACATGGATGATCTGAAACAGGGTCCCGGGGCAGATATAGTGACTAATCAGGAAACATTCCCGTCCGAGATAGAGTGATCCATAAGAAAAATGTCTGACTCAGATATACGGATAAACCAAAAAAGGGTCCCGGGGCAAATTTAGTGACTCAACAGGAAGCAGTCCCGTCATAGATACAGTGAACCATAAGAAAAATATCTGAATTAGATAGAAGGATGAACCGAAACATGTTCCTATGGCAGATATAGTGACTCACCAGTAAACAGTCCCGTCCAAGATACAGTAAACAGAAAGAAAAATATCTGAGTCAGAAACAGGGCGGAACCGAAATAGGGTCCCGAGGCAGATATAGTGACTCAATAGGATACAGTTTGTCCCAGATATAGTGAATCATAAGAAAAATATATGACTGAGATATAGGGATGAATAGAAACAGGGTCTCAGGGCAGATTTAGTGACTCACAACGAAACAGTTCCGTCCCAGATACAGTAAACCATTAGAAAAATATCCGACTCAGATATAAGGATTAACCGAAACAGGGTCCTGGGGGCAGATATAATGACTCACCAGGAAACAGTCTCGTCCCAGATACAGTGAACCATAACAAAAATATTTGAGTCAGAAACAGGGTTGAACTGAAACAGGGTCCCGGGGTAGATATAGTGACTCACCAGGAAACAATCTCGTCCCAAATACAGTGAACCATAAGAAAAATATCCGGCTTAGATATACGAATAAACCGAAACAGGGTGTCAGGGCAGATTTAGTGACTCACAAGGAAACAGTTCCATCCCAGATACAGTTAACCATAAGAAAAATATCTTAGTCAGAAACAGGGATGATCCGAAACAAGGTCCTGGGGTAGATATAGTGACTCACAAGGAAACGGTGTTGTCCCAGATACAGTGAACCATATGATAAATATCTGACTCAGATATCGAGATGAACCGAAACAGGATGTCGTTGAAGAATGAGTGACTTACACGGAAACAGTCCCGTCCCAGATACAAAGAACCATAAGAAAAATATCCGACTCAGATACAAGAATGTACCATAATAGGGTCCCGGTGCAGATATAGTGACTCACCAGGAAACATTCGCTCCCCAGATACAGTGAACCATTAGAAAAATATATGACTTACGTATAGGAATGAACCGAAACAGGGTCTCAAGGCAGATTTAGTGACTCAAAAGGAAACAGTCCCGTCCCAGATACAGTGAACCATAAGAAAGATATCCGACTCATATACAAGGACGAACCGAAGCAGGGTCCCGGGGCAGATATAGTGACTCACCAGGAAATAGTTCTGTCCCAGATACAATGAACCATAAGAAAAATATCCGTGTTAGAAACAGGGAGGAATTGAAATAGGGTCCCGAGGCAGATATAGTGACTCACTAGGAAACAGTCCGTCCCAGACACAGCGAACGATAAGAAAAATATCCGTGTCAAAAACAGGGAGGAACCGAAATAGGGTCCCGAGGCAGATATAGTAAGGAAACATTCCCATCCCAGATATAGTGAACAATAAGAAAAATATGTGGCTTATATATAAGGATGAACCAAAACAGGGTGCTGGGGCAGATATAGTGACTCAGCAGGAAACAATCCCGTCCCAAATACAGTGAACCATAAGAAAAATATCCGATTCAGATGTACGGATAAACCGAAACAGGGTCCCAGGGCAGATTTAGTGACTCACAAGGAAACAGTCCCGTCCCAGATACAGTGAACCATAACAAAAATATCCGAGTCAGAAATAGGGATGAACCGAATTAAGGTCCCAGGGCAGATATAGTGAATCCCAAGGAAACAACCTGTCCTAGATACTGTGAACCATAAGCAAAATATCTTAGTCAGAAACAGGGATGAATCGAAACAGGGTCTCGGGGCAGATATAGTGACTCAACAAGAAACAGTCCCGTCCGAAATACCGTGAACCGTAAGAAAAATATCCGAATAAAAAATACGGATAAACCGAAACATGGTCCCGGGGCAGATTTAGTGACTGAAAATGAAACAGTCCCCTACTAGATACAGTTAACCATAAGAAAGATATCCGAATTAGATACAAGGATGATCCGAAACAGGGTCCCGGGGGAGATATAGTGACTCACCAGGAAATAGTCCCGTTCCAGATAAAATGAACCATAAGAAAAATATCCGTGTCAGAAACACGGAGGAACCGAAATAGGGTGCCGAGGCAGATATAGCGACTCACTAAGAAACAGTCCGTCCCAAATATAGTGAACCATAAGAAAAATATCCAACTCATATACAAGGATGAACCGAAACAGGGTCCCGGGGCAGATTTAGTGACTTCCAAGGAAACAGATCGGTCCCAGATACAGTGAACCATAAGAAAAATATCCAAGTCAGAAACAGGGAGGAACCGAAATAGGGTCCCGAGGCAGATATAGTGACCCCCAGGAAATAGTCTTGTCCCAGATACAGTAAACCATAAGCAAAATATCTGAGTCTGAAATAGGGGTAAGCCGAAACAGGGTCCGGGGGCAGATATAGTGACTTACCATGAAACATTCCCGTCCCAAATACAGTGAACCATAAGAAAAATATCTGACTCAGATATCGGGATGAACAGAAACAGTGTCTCGGGGCAGATTTAGTGACTGACAAGGAAATAGTTCCGTCCCTGATACACTAAACCATAAAAAAAATATCCGACTCAGATACAAGTATTAACCGAAACTGGGTACCGGGGTTAGGTATCGTGACTCACCAGGAAAAAGTTTCGTCCTAGATACAGTTAACCATAAGAAAAATATCTGAGTCAGAAACAGGGTTGAACTGAAACAGGGTCCCGGGGTAGCTATAGTGACTCACCAAGAAACAGACCCGTCCCAAATACAGTGAACCATAAGAAAAATATCCGACTCAAATACAAGAAGTAACCGAAACAGGGGGCCAGGGCATATATAATGACTCACCAGGAAACAGACCTGTCCCAGATACAGTGATCCATATGAAAAATGTCTGACTCAAATATACAGATAAACCGAAACAAGGTCCCGAGGTAGATTTAGTAACTCAAAAGGAAACAGTCCCGTCCTAGATACAGTGAACCATAAGAAAAATATCCGAATTAGATAAGAGGTTGAACCGAAACAGGATCCCAGGGCAGATATAGTGACTCATCAGGAAACAGTCCTGTCCCAGATACAGTGAACCATCTGAAAAATATTTGAGTTAGAAACAGGGTCCTGGGGTAGATATAGTGACTCACCAGGAAACAGTCTCGTCCAAGACATAGTGTACCATAAGAAAAATATTCGAGTCAGAAACAGGGATGAACCGAAATAGGGTCCCGGGCAAATATAGTGACTCCCCAGGAAACAGTCCTGTCCTAGATACAGCGAACCATAAGAAAAATATCCGAGTCAGAAGCATGGATGATCCGAAACAGGGTCTCAGGGCAGATATAGCGACTAACCAGGAAACATTCTCGTCCCAGTTACAGTGAACCATTAGAAAAATATCTGAGTCAGAAACAGGGTTGAACCGAAACAGGGTCCCGGGGTAGATATAATGACTCACTAGGAAACAGTCCCGTCCCAAATACAGTGAACCATAAGAAAAATATCCGACTGAGATATAAGGATGAACCGAAATAGGGTCCTGGGGCATATATAGTGACTCACCAGGAAACAAACCTGTCCCACATACAGTGATACATATGAAAAATGTCTGACTCAGATATACAGATAAACCGAAACAAGGTCCCGAGGCAGATTTAGTGACTCAAAAGGAAACAGTCCCGTCCTAGATACAGTGAACCATAAGAAAGATATCCGAATTAGATAGAAGGTTGAACCGAAACAGGATCCCGGGGCAGATATAGTGACGCATCAGGAAACAGTCCCGTCCCAGATACAGTGAACCATCTGAAAAATATCTGAGTTAGAAACAGGGTCCCGGGGTAGATATAGTGACTCACCAGGAAACAGTCCCGTCCAAGATATAGTGTACCATAAGAAAAATATCCGAGTCAGAAACAGGGATGAACCGAAATAGCGTGCCGGGCAGATATAGTGACTCCCTAGGAAACAGTCCTGTCCTAGATACAGTGGACCATAAGAAAAATATCCGAATTAGGTAGAAGGATGAATCGAAACAGGGTACCGGGGCAGATATAGTGACTCACCAGGAAACTGTCCCATCCCAGATACAGTCAACCACAAGAAAAATATCTGTGTCAGAAACAGGAAGGAACCGAAATAGGGTCCCAAGGCAGATATAGTGACTCACCAGGAAACCGTCCGACCCAGATCCAGTGAACCATAAGAAAAATAACCGACTCAAATATTGGATGAATCGAAACAGGGTCTCGAGGCAGATTTAGTGACTTACAAGGAAACAGACTGGTCCAAGATACAGTGAACCATAAGAAAAATATACGACACCGATACAAGGTTGAACCAAAACAAGATCCCGGGGCAAATATAGTGACTCACCAGGAAACAGTTTTTTCCCAGCTATAGTGAACCATTAGAAAAATATAAGACTTAGATATAGGGATGAACTGAAATAGGGTCCCGGGGCAGATTTAGTGACTCAAAAGGAAACAGTCCCGTCCTAGATACAGTGAAACATAAGAAAAATATCCGAATTAGATAGTAGGATGAACCGAAACAGGGTTCCGGGGTAGATATAGTGACTCACCAGGAAACAGTCCCATTTCAAATACAGTGAACCGTAAGAAAATTATATGAGTCAGAAATAGGGTTGAACCGAAACAGTGTCCCGGGGTAGATATATGATGAGCTGCCGAGGCTCCTCAAATTACTTAAAGTTTAAGGTCGGTTCCTAAGCTATTTGCAGCAAAGGGCAGCCCTAAGTCGAACCTAAGGATTGTTCTATTTGGTGAATCATATTGAGAATCATACAAACAGGGGGGTTGTGTTTGTTTATGTGATTAACAAAAATTAATTGAAAGTGGTAAAGTTTGAGAGAAAGCAACCAATCCAAGTCTTAAGTAATTCTGATTTTGATTCATCCTTGATTTCCAAGGATCCATTTAATTATTAATCATGTTCTTGGCCTTTAAAACATATCAAGAGGCCTCTCAATGTTTTATGGATGTCTACTGGTTAAGCAACCAGAATTCGGTTCAACAAGGGACTAAATGAATTAAGCAAACATTCAAGTCCAGTTTAACCGAAGTCCTGAATCCAGCCAAGGTAATTAATCCGTCCAAGCTTAGAACCATTAATTAACCATACAATCCTCTTTTATCACATGCAAACAGAATATGAACACATGAATAATCCAATCCGAATTAAGCAATTCAAACAGAATATTTCAGAGGATTGAAAGAACTTGATTAACAACTAAAATGAAGAACAACAACACATAATCTCAAAATCAATAATCAGAATAGCAAAACCTGGATTGATATGATGATTTAGCCCTCCATGAACAAGAAGAGCTGAGTTCTTACAAAATATCTAAGAGAAAACTTAGAGACTAAGGAAAGAGGAAAAGCTGTCTAAAAATATCTAATGACTTGATTCTGAATTTCGGCTGCCCCCTCTTGCTGATATAGACCTCCAAATTTACATGCACACCCAAATTGCCCTTAGGGCACACTTGTTCCCATGGGCCTTAGCTTCAATTGGGCTTTGGTTTGGGCCCATTTGGACTTGTCATGAGGAAGTTAGGCCCATTTAAGTGGCAAAAGGTGTCTGGAACCGTCAGCTAACTTGCACAGCAAATAAGATCATTTTCAACATAAAATATGGTGAACCGGTCTTCATATCAATTGAAGCTCTGTCTGTTAGCTTTCCAATGGTACCAGTTTCAGGTCCATATGACATTCAAAACTTAAGTTATGACCCAAATACTACATGTAGGTCAGGATCCTGCGACAGCATGTCTTCTCTGGCTTCCAGGCTGCATATGACCTTCTAAACGTCCGAATTAGCTTTGGAGCCCTGAAAGAAAGTTGTAGAAAATTCTCTCAGCTTTCCAACAAGGTATGACTCGGAATTTTTAGACATTCAGAACTCAAGATATGCATGAAACACAGAGACAGCATATAATGCCCAGTATTGCTGCAAATTGCAATTAAGCATAAATGGATCCAAAGTCATGAAATGAGGTCTAAGTCTATGCAATTCAGCCCAAAAGAGGTTTAAAAGACTAAGTATGAGGGATAACTATTATATAAAAAGTTTGTTCATCAATATAGTGACTCACCAGGAAACAGTCCCGTCCCAAATACAGTGAACCATAAGAAAACTATCCGACTCAGATACAAGGATGAACCAAAATAGGGTCTCGGGGCATATATAGTGACTCAACAGGAAACAGACCCGTCCCAGATACAGTGATCCATATGAAAAATGTCTGACTCAAATATACAGATAAACCGAAACAGGGTCCTGGGGCAGATTTAGTGACTCAAAAGGAAACAGTCTCGTCCTAGATACAGTGAACCATAAGAAAAATATCTGACTTAGATACAAGGATGAACCGAAACAGGGTCCCAGGGCATATATAGTGACTCACCAGGAAACAGTCCCGTCCCAAATAAAGTGATCCATAAGAAAAATGTCTAACTCAGATATACAGATAAAACGAACAGGGTCCCGGGGAAGATTTAGTGACTCACCAGGAAACAGTACCGTCCCAGACACAGTGAACCATAAGAAAAATATCCAAGTCAGAAATAGGGAGGAACCGAAATAGGGTCCCGAGGCTGATATAGTGACCCCCAGGAAACAGTCCTGTCCCAGATACAGTGAACCATAAGCAAAATATCTGAGTCAGAAACAGCGATAAGCCGAAACAGGTTCCAGGGGAAGATATAGTGACTTTCCATGAAACATTCCCGTCCCAGATACAGTGTACCATCAGAAAAATATCTGACTCAGATATCGGGATGAACAGAAATAGGATCTCGGGGCAGATTTAGTGACTGACAAGGAAATAGTTCCGTCCCTAATACACTAAACCATAAGAAAAATATCCAACTCAAATACAAGTATTAACCGAAACTGGGTACCGGGGTTAGGTATAGTGACTTACCAGGAAAAAGTCTCGTCCTAGATACAGTGAACCATAAGAAAAATATGAGTCAGAAAGAGGGTTGAACCGAAATAGGGTCCCGGGGCATATATAGTGACTCACCAGGAAACAGTCCCGTCCCAGATACAGTCAACCATAAGAAAAATATCCGACTCAGGTACAAGGATGAACCAAAACAGGGTCCCGGGGCATATATAGTGACTCACCAGGAAACAATCCCTTCCCAGATAGAGTGATCCATAAGAAAAATGTCTGACTCAGATATACGGATAAATCGAAACAGGGTTTTGGGCCAGATTTAGTGACTCAAAAGGAAACAGTCCCGTCCTAGACACAATGAAACATAAGAAAAATATCCGAATTAGATAGAAGGATGAAACGAAACAGGGTACCGGGGCAGATATAGTGACTCACCAGGAAACTGTCCCATCCCAGATACAGTCAACCACAAGAAAAATATCTGTGTCAGAAACAGGGACGAAACGAAATAGGGTCCCAAGGCAGATATAGTGACTCACAAGGAAACCGTCCGTCCCAGATATAGTGAACCATAAGAAAAATAACCGACTCAAATATTGGATGAACCGAAACAGGGTCTCGAGGCAGATTTAGTGACTTACAAGGAAACAGACCGGTCCAAGATACAGTGAACCATAAGAAAAATATACGACACCGATATAAGGTTGAACGAAAACAAGATCCCGGGGCAAATATAGTGACTCACCAGGAAACAGTTTCGTCCCAGCTATAGTGAACCATTAGAAAAATATAAGACTTAGATATAGGGATGAACCGAAATAGGGTCACGGGGCAGATTTAGTGACTCAAAAGGAAACAGTCCCGTCCTAGATACAGTGAAACATAAGAAAAATATCCGAATTAGATAGTAGTATGAACCGAAACAAGGTTCCGGGGAAGATATAGTGACTCACCAGGAAACAGTCCCATCCCAGATACAGTGAACCATAAGAAAAATATATGAGTCAGAAAGAGGGTTGAACCGAAACAGTGTCCCGGGGTAGATATAGTGACTCACCAGGAAACAGTCCCGTCCCAAATACAGTGAACCATCAGAAAAATATCCGACTCAGATACAAGGATGAACCAAAATAGGGTCCCGGGGCATATATAGTGACTCACCAGGAAACAGACCCGTCCCAGATACAGTGATCCATATGAAAAATGTCTGACTCAAATATACAGATAAACAGAAACAGGGTCCCGGGGCAGATTTAGTGACTCAAAAGGAAACAGTCCCGTCCTAGATACAGTGAACCATAAGAAAAATATCTGACTTAGATACAAGGATGAACCGAAACAGGGTCCCGGGGCATATATAGTGACTCACCAGGAAACAGTCCCGTCCCGAATAGAGTGATCCATAAGAAAAATGTCTGACTCAGATATACAGATAAAACGAACAGGGTCCCGGGAAAGATTTAGTGACTCACCAGGAAACAGTACCGTCCCAGATACAGTGAACCATAAGAAAAATATCCAACTCAGAAATAGGGAGGAACCGAAATAGGGTCCCGAGGCAGATATAGTGACCCCCAGGAAACAGTCATGTCCTAGATACAGTGAACCATAAGCAAAATATCTGAGTCAGAAATAGGGATAATCTGAAACAGGGTCCGGGGGAAGATATAGTGACTTTCCATGAAACATTCCCGTTCCAGATGCAGTGAACCATCAGAAAAATATCTGACTCAGATATCGGGATGAGCAGAAACAGGGTCTCGGGGCAGATTTAATGACTGACAAAGAAACAGTTCCGTTCCTGATACACTAAACTATAAGAAAAATATCCAACTCAGATACAAGTATTAACCGAAACTGGGTACCGGGGTTAGGTATAGTGACTCACCAGGAAAAAGTCTCGTCCTAGATACAGTGAACCATAAGAAAAATATATGAGTCAGAAAGAGGGTTGAACCGAAACAGTGTCCCGGGGTAGATATAGTGACTCCTCAGGAAACATCCCGTCCCAAATACAGTGAACCATAAGAAAAATATCCGACTCAGGTACAAGGATGAACCAAAACAGGGTCCCGGGGCATATATAGTGACTCACCAGGAAACAATCCCTTCCCAGATAGAGTGATCCGTAAGAAAAATGTCTGACTCAGATATACGGATAAATCGAAACAGGGTCCTGGGCCAGATTAAGTGACTCAAAGGGAAACAGTCTCGTCCTAGATACAATGAAACATAAGAAAAGTATCCGAATTAGATGGAAGGATGAAACGAAACAGGGTACCGGGGCAGATATAGTGACTCACCAGGAAACTGTCCCATCCCAGATACAGTGAACCATCTGAAAAATATCTGTGTCAGAAACAGGGTCCCGGGGTATATATAGTGACTCACCAGGAAACAGTCTCTTCCCAGATATAGTGAACCATAAGAAAAATATCCGAGTTAGAAACAGGGATGAACTGAAATAGGGTCCCACGCAGATATAGTGACTCTCTAGGAAACAGTCCTGTCCTAGATATAGTGAACCATAAGAAAAATATCCGAGTCAGAAGCATGGATGATCCGAAACAGGGTCTCGGGGCAGATATAGTGACTAACCAGGAAACATTCTCGTCCCAGTTATAGTGAACCATAAGAAAAATATCCGACCCAGATACAAGGATGAACCGAAACAGGGTCCTGGGGCAGATATAGTGAATCACCAGGAAACAGTCTCGTCCTAGATACAGTGAACCATAAGAAAAATAACCGATTCAGATACAAGGGTGAATCGAAACAGGGTCCTGGGGTAGATATAATGACTTACCATGAAACATTCCCGTTGCAGATACAGTGAACCATAAGAAAAATATCAGACCCAGATATAGGGATGAACAGAAACAGGTTCTCAGGGCAGATTTAGTGACTGACAAGGAAACAGTTTCGTCCCAGATATAGTAAACCATAAGAAAAATATCCGACTCATATACAAGGATTAACCGAAACAAGATCCCGGGGGTAGATATAGTGACTCCCAGGAAACAGTCCCGTCTCAAATAGAGTAAACCATAAGAAAAATATCCAACTCAGATATAAGGATAACCGAAACAAGGTCCCAAGGAAGATTTAGTGACTCACAAGGAAACATTCCCGTCCCAGATACAGTGAACGATAAGAAAAATATCCGAGTCCGAAACAGGGATGAACCGTAATAGGGTCCTGGGGCAAATATAATGACTCCCCAGGAAACAGTCATGTCCCAGATACAGTGAACCATAAGCAAAATATCAGAGTCAGAAATAGGGATGAAGCGAAACAGGGTCCCGGGGCAGATATAGTGACTCACCAGGAAACAGTCCCGTTCGAGATTTAGTGAACCATATGAAAAATATCTAACTTAGATATAGGGATGAACCGAAACAGGATGCCGGTGCAGAATTAGTGACTTACACGGAAACAGTCCCGTCCCAGATAAAGAGAACCATAAGAAGAATATCCGACTCAGATACAAGAATGTACCGAAACATGGTCCCGGTGTAGTTATAGTGACTCAGCAGGAAACATTCCCTTCCCAGATACAGTGAACCTTTAGAAAAATATATGACTTAAATATAGGGATAAACCGAAACAGGGTCCCGGGGCAGATTTAGTGACTCACAAGGAAACAGTCCCGTCCCAGATACAGTGAACCATAACAAAAATATCCGACTTAAATATTGGATGAACCGAAATAGGATCACGAGGCAGATTTACTGACTTACAAGGAAACAGACCGGTCCAAGATACAGTGAACCATAAAAAAAATATACGACACCGATACAAGGTTGAACCAAAACAGGATCCTGGGGCAGATATAGTTTCTCACCAGGAAACAGTTTCGACCCAGATACAGTGAACCATAAGAAAAATATCCAAGTCAGAAGCAGGGAGGAACCGAAATAGGGTCCCGAGGCAGATATAGTGACCCCCAGGAAACAGTCCTGTGCCAGATACAGTGAACCATAAGCAAACTATCTGAGTCAGAAACAGGGGTAAGCCGAAACAGGGTCCGGGGGCAGACATTGTGATTTACCATGAAACATTCCCGTCCCTGATACAGTGAACCATCAGAAAAATATTTGACTCAGATATCAGGATGAACAAAAACAGGGACTCGGGGCAAATTTAGTGACTGACAAGGAAACAGTTCCGTCCCTGATACACTAAACCATAAGAAAAATATCCGACTCAGATACAAGTATTAACCGAAATTGGGTACCGGGGTTAGGTTAATGACTCACCAGGAAAAAGTCTCGTCCTAGATACAGTTAACCATAAGAAAAATGTCTGAGTCAGAAACAGGAATGAACCGAAACAGGAACCCGGTGCAGAATTAGTGACTTACACGGAAACAGTCCCGTCCCAGATAAAGAGAACCATAAGAAGAATATCAGACTCAGATACAAGAATGTACCGAAACAGGGTCCCGGTGCAGTTATAATGACTCAGCAGGAAACATTCCCTTCCCAGATACAGTGAACCATAAGAAAAATATCCGACTCTGATACAAGGATGAACCAAAACAGGGTCCCGGGGCAGATATAGTGACTCACCAGGAAACAGTCCCGTCCTAGATACAGTGAACCATAAGAAAAATATCCGTGTCAGGAATAGGGAGAAACCGAAATAAGGTCCCGAGGCAGATATAGTGACTCACCAGGAAACAGATCGTCATAGATACAGTGAACCATAAGAAAAATATCCGACTTAGATATAAGGATGAACAGAAACAGGGTCCCGGGCCATATATAGTGACTCACCAGGACACAATCCCGTCCCGAATAGAGTGATCCATAAGAAAAATGTCTGACTCAGATATACAGATAAAACGAAACAGGGTCCCGGGGCAGATTTAGTGACTCACCAGGAAACAGTTGATGAGCTGCCGAGGCTCCTCAAATTAATTAAGTTTTAAGTCGGTTACCTAGCTTTTTGCAGCATAGGACAGCCCTAAGTCGAACCTAAGGATTGTTCTATTTAGTGAATCATATTAAGAAGCATGTAAATAGGGGGGTTTTGGTGGTTTATGTGATTAACGAAAATTAATTATCAGTGGTGAAGTTTAAGAGAAAACAACCAATCCAAGTCTTTACTAATTCTGATTTTGATCCATCCTTGATTTCCAAGGATCCATTTAAGTGTCAACCATGTTCTTGGCCTTTAAAACATATCAAGAAGCCTCTCAATGTTCTATGGATTCCACTGGTTAAGCAACCAGAATTCGGATTCAACTAAGACTAAATGAATTAAGCAAACATTCAAGTCTAGTTTTACCTAAGTCCATGATCCAGCCAAGGTGATTAATCCATCCAAAAGCTCAGAAACATTAATCAACCATACAATCCTCTTTTATCACATGCAATTAAGCAATCACACATGAAGATCCAAATTCGAATTAAGCAATTCAAACAGAATATTTCAAAGGATTGAAAGAACTTTGATTAACAACTAAAATGAAGAACAACAACTCATAATCTCAAAACCAATAATCAGAATAGCAAAACCTGGATTGATATGTTGGATTAGCCCTCCATGAACAAGAGGAGCTGAAGTTCTTACAAAATATCTAAAAGAAAACTTAAGAACTAAGGAAAGCTCAAAAATCTGTCTAAAATATCTAATGAGGTGGTTATGAATTTCGGCTGCCTCCTTCTTCTGATATAGACCTCCAATTTTACATGCACACCTAAATTGCCCTTAGGGCACACTTGTTCCCATGGGCCTTAGCTTCAATTGGGCTTTGGTTTGGGCCCATTTGGACTTGTCATGAGGAAGTTAGGCCCATTTAAGTGGCAGAAGGTGTCTGGAACCGTCAGCTAACTTGCACAGCAAATAAGACCATCTTCCACATAAAATATGGTGAACCGGTCTTCATATCAATTGAAGCTCTGTCTGTTAGCTTTCCAATGGTACCAGTTTCAGGTCAATATGACATCTACAACTCAAGTTATGACCCAAATACTGCATGTAGGTCAGGATCCTGCGACAGCATGTCTTCTCTGGCTTCCAGGCTGCATATGACCTTCTGAACGTCCGAATTAGCTTTGGAGCCCTGAAAGAAAGTTGTAGACAATTCTCTCAGCTTTCCAACAAGGTATGACTCGGAATTTTTGGACATCCAGAACTCAAGATATGCCTGAAACACAGAGACAGCATATAATGCCCAGTATTGCTGGAAATTGCAATTAAGCATAAATGGATCCTAAGTCATGAAATGAGGTCTAAGTCTATGCAATTCAGCCCAAAAGAGGTTTAAAAGACTAAGTATGAGGAATAACTATTGTATAAAAAGTGTGTTCATCAAATTCCCCCACACTTAGCTTTTGCACGTCTCGGGCAAACTAAAATTCCAAAACTAAGAAAAGCAAGAACAAGGAAACAAAAACAAATTTAAAAACTAAAGGATCACCTCCCAATGATATTTAAGAAATGCAGAAGTTCATACCACAAGTAAGATAAGCAATTAAAGATTCAAGGAACTCACAGCATTCATGAAATAAAATTTCTTCTCATCCAAAATCAACAAACAAGGTAACTTCAATTGGAAAGCATAAGTTAAGAATGATAGATCCTCACAAGATATACTCTCAATCCCTCAAGTGTTTAGAAATTAGGTACTTCACTCAATCAAACTCATGAAGAGATGCACTACCATAAGCTTGCTTATCTTCTACTTCTCCACTACTCAAACAAATGCACACACAAATCAAGAGGACTTTATTTAAGGTTGTAATAAGGCCAAGGTAAAGGTAAAGGAATGAATCAAAATGGATATCACAAGGTAAAACTCAAAGAGAATAAAAGAACATTGGAGAGGAACTCAAATGACAAGCATTAAATTCCAAGTGTGTAAAGCATATTCTCCTTCTGTGCACATATTCCTTTTCCTTTTCTTTTCCTTTTTCACAATTCTGATTTTTTTTTTTTTTTTTTTTTTTTTTTTTTTTCAGAACCAATTGGTTTTTTTTTTCTTTCTTTCTTTCTTTCACATAATACTTTGCACATTAGGATTCACAACCTCCACACTTGTACTATTAATTACCCACAAGCATAAGAGCTCCTCTAAGACAATGAACCAATGCTCTCCCATTCCCTAAGGTAAGGTAACAACATGGTATTTTGTACATAGGCATATAATGAGCTAATATCAAAGATAGGCAAATAGGCTCAATAGGGGTAATCAAAGGGAAATAATACAAGGTTGGCTATTTGGCAAAGTGGCTAAATCAAGAAAGAATGCCTCAATCATGTTCATGTATGCAAATGAAAATGTAGCCTCAAAAAGAATCAAGCAAGTTCTAGAGTTAACAAATTCCATGAGTGAAATCACACAAGAAGGAAAAAGAATGGCACAAATGCCAAATCCATTCATCAAAAGGCTCAAAACTCACAAGGCATGTATCTATCAAACTTAATCATCAATCCAACATCTAAAACCAAGCATGTGAAATTAAGGATGGAAAACAAGTTATTCAATCATGCTATGAACCTTGAAATGTAATTACTTTAAACTTACAACTTTACAAATTCTATAACATCATTGGAGGGTAATTAAAACAGAAAAATGACAACAAAAACAGAAAAAACAGCAAGAACAACAAACAGAAAAAATTAAAACAGAAAACAACAAATTTACAGAAATAGTAAAGTAATCAACTAAACTAATCAACTAACCTAATCAACTACACAGAAAACACCTAATCAACTAAACAGAAAACAATAAAGCAACTAAACTATATACAGAAATCCCTCCCCCACACTTAAATTTTACATTGTCCTCAATGTAAAAACTTCAAAAAGTATCAACAGATGACAAGTAATAACAAGCAGTCACATAAGGACAAGTAAAGTAAAAGAGAGAGAAGAAACATCCTTATCAGGGGAGGTAGATGGCATCGTGCAAGTGGACCTCCTCCACTATGTCCTCTTTAGCTACCTCACAGAATGGCTTGCGGCGGTTGAAACCTACATGTCAAATAAATGACCAAACTTCCCGCACGCATGTGGGGTAAGATAAAGCAGACATCAAGAACAGAAAATTGAAAATAAAAGGAACAGAAAACAGAAAACAGAAACAGAAGCAAAAACAGAAAACAAAAACAGACTAAAGTAAAACAGAATAGAAAATAGAATACAAGTACAATAAGATAATCAGCTAGATACCAGGGTCAAAGACCAGTCTCACGAAGTCGTGAGTTGCCCCGGTAGAATTATCTTCTGAAGCTGCAGAATCAGAACTGGAACCAGAACTAGAATCAGCTTCAGATGCAGATTCAGCAGGATTGCCATCGCTTAAAAATGTAGAAATTTCTGCACAGATGGCACAGCTCATGTCACCATCACAAACAGAATGTGAATGGCGCTGGAGATAACCCTCTATACCCACAAAGTCAGGGAATTCAGAATATAGCTCCTCATACACATCCACTAACTCTGTGGGAGCATCAATGACCACAGCCTCTGGAATAGAATCATCTTGTTCTAAAACGGCTGCAATTTCAGAACAAGCAGTGCAAGCAGAATCACCACAACTGCAGCACAGAGAATCAGGACTGCTCAAGAAGGCAGATATTTCAGCACACACTGCACAAGGTACATCACCATCACAGTCAGGACAGGAGTTGCACTGAACAGAGTCTTCAACACCAACAAAATCTGGGAAGTCAGCACAGAGCTCATCAGACCCATCCCCAACTAGATCATCAAGCAAACCAATGTGAAAGACAGAAGGCTCATCCATGGAAGGCTGCATAGGCTCAAAAATATTGAACTGCACAACAGAGTCTCCAAACTCCATGGATAGAGTTCCTGCATGAACATCAATCTTGGTCCGTGCGGTCTTGAGGAATGGCCTGCCCAGAATGAGTGGAGCCTTGCTGGATTGGGACTGTCCCTCCATCTCCAGAATGTAGAAATCTGTTGGAAAGATCAGCTCATCAACTCTGACCAGCACATCTTCAATCACTCCAGCTGGATGTGCACTACTCCTGTTGGCTAGCTGGATCACAACACCAGTAGCTCTCAAGGGGCCAAGTCCAAGAGAACTAAACACAGTCATAGGCATCACATTAATGGAAGCACCAAGGTCTAGCAGGGCATGCTCAAACTTGGATTTGCCTATAACACATGGAATGGTGAAAGTGCCTGGATCCTTGCACTTCTGGGGCATAGGCTGAATAAGGGCCGAAACGTTCTGACTCATGCTAATTCGCTCATTGCCCTTAAGCCTCCTCCTCTGTGTGCACAATTCCTTTAAAAATTTGGCATATCTAGGAATTTGCTTGATAGCATCCAGCAATGGAATGTTGACTTCCACCTTCCTGAATGTCTCCAGAAGCTCTTTATCCTTCTCTGCCTCATCTGTTTTCTTAGACAGAGTAGCTCTCTGTGGAAAGGGAAGAGGTGCAGAATATGTAGGCTTCTGTTGTGGCCTCTCTGGAGTGGAACTACTAGTGTGCTGGCTGGAACTGCTAGGATCAGCAACAGGTGGAACTGGCACACTAGGTTGACTCTGAACTGCAGGTGCAGGGTCTGGAATTGACTTGCCACTCCTAAGAGTGATTGCACTCACATTTTTCGAATTAGGGTTAGGAATGGTCTGAGAAGGAAGGGTGCCAGAACCTTGGGATTGCAATTGACTCACAGATGATGCCAATTGTCCAATCTGCATTTCCAGATTCTGCATGGTGGACTCCGCCCTCTGCTGGAACTGGATGTTGCTTGTGGCCATCTGCTTGACTAAATCTTCCAATGAAGACTCAGGTTTGGATGTTGACGGGTTGGCTGGCTGCATAGGCTGCTGCTGGAATGGTGGCCTGTTCTGTTGAAACTGGCCTGGCCTGGCTGGCTGAAATTGGCTCTGTTGTTGCCAAGGTTGCCTATACTGCTGCTGTTGCTGTGGCTGTTGTTGGGAGGACTGCTGTTGTGGTGCTGCAGCATTGCCATATCTGAAATTTGGATGATCCCTCCAACCAGGGTTGTAAGTGTTGGAGTACGGATCATATCTAGGCTGCTGCTGCTGTTGGTATGGGGATCGACCAGGAAAAACACCTACTGCAGCTACAGAGGGATCCTGAAATCCAGAATCACCATCTTGCAGTGTGGGGCACGCATCTGTAGGATGTGATGGACAAGCACAAATGCCACACACGCTTGCAGGTTGAGGGGTGGATACTTGTCTCCCCACTGCCAATTGCCTGACCAAGGAGGTCAGCTCGTCAAGTCTGTGCTCCATTCTTTGTTGGTCAGCAAATGACACACCAACTTCATTGACTCCTCTAGTGGAATGAATCATCCGAACACCAAACTGCTGGGAATTCTCTGCCATATTGGAAATTAAATCTCTGGCAGCAGCAGGTGTTTTATCCACTAATGCTCCTCCACTAGCAGAATCAATGTTACTTCTATCCGAAGGTGACAAGCCCTCATAGAAATATTGTATCAACAGCTGATCACTTATTTGGTGATGGAGGCAGCTTGAACACAGCTTTGTAAACCTCTCCCAATACTCATGCAATGTCTCCCCTGGCAGTTGCCTTATGCCACATATGTCTTTGCGGATGGCAGCAGTTCTGGATGCAGGGAAGAACTTGGCCAGAAACAGCTTCTTCATGTCATTCCAATTCCTGACCGAACCTTGTGACAAGTAAAAGAGCCAGTCTTTAGCTGCATCAGCCAGAGAGAAAGGGAATGCTCTTAACTTGATCTGCTCTTCAGAAATTCCTTGTGGCCTCATGGTGGAACAAACCACATGAAATTCCTTCAAATGCTTGTGAGGATCTTCACCTGCAAGACCATGAAACTTTGGCAGCAAGTGTATCAATCCAGACTTTAATTCAAAAGCAGTATCAATTTCAGGATATTGGATCCCTAAAGGTTGGTAAGCAACATCAGGGGTGGCCAATTCCTTAAGAGTTCTATCTCTAGGCTGCATGTTATTATTATTGTTATTTCCAGCTCTATTAGCATTATCAGCTCTATCACCTTGATTAACAACAGGATCAACAATAGGAATAACAATAGGAGTGCTAGCTTCAGCCATAGTAGGATCTAGATTATCAACAGCCCTATGTGCTCTATTACGTGTATGCAAGGTTCTCTCAATTTCAGGATCTCCTTCAAGCAATACAAATGGAGAAGACCTAGTCATACACCATGCAAACAAGTGGCTAAATGCCTAAACACACCACAATGCACAAAAACACACAAAAACACACAAAACTGGCAGAAATAAGCTAAAACCGAAACACACCAAAAACACAAAACAAAGGTAAAAAGACACCAAAATAGGACTAGAAAAGGTATCTAAACATTTTTTAAAATTTTTCTACCACCACAGGACGAAAGGTGGATGAAAATTGAACTCAAAAATCAAATAAAAAATCTTCAAAAAATGGAAAAGTGGTCAAAACAGTCGAATTTGGCTTAAAAACACAGACCTCACAGCCATAGGCTGTGACTTTTGTGAGTTAGGCCCTTTTCCTTCAACCCAGAAAGTTTCAGGTCAATCGGAGCTAAAAATTTTGGTGAACAGTAGACCCAGAAATCACTAAATCAAGCCAAACCGAAGGAAAAACAAAGGGGAAATGGTCCAAATGGCCAGAATTCACTCAATGACAATATAAAGCATCTAAGCACACTTGAAATCAAGAAAAACAATGGCCACTGGCCTCAAACAGAATGGATACTTGGCCAAAAAGTATGGAAAAAGTGGCCAAAACCCTAAAAACAACAAAAACTCAAACACAAGGGGGGTGAATTAGGGGGAAGTTAGAAGTCAGTTTTACTACTATTACTACTGATTCAAAGATAGAACAATCCCCGGCAACGGCGCCAAAATTTGATGAGCTGCCGAGGCTCCTCAAATTACTTAAAGTTTAAGGTCGGTTACCTAGCTATTTGCAGCATAGGACAGCCCTAAGTCGAACCTAAGGATTGTTCTATTTAGTGAATCATATAGAGAAGCATGTAAACAGGGGGGTTGTGTTTGTTTTAAGTGCTTGACAGAAATTAATTGTAAGTGGTAACCTAAAGGAAAACAACCAATCCAAGCCTTAACTGATTCTGATTTTGATTCATCCTTGATTTCTAATGATCCATTCAATTATTAACCATGTTCTTGGCCTTTAAAACATATCAAGACGCCTCTCAATGTTCTATGGATTTCCACTGGTTAAGCAACCAGAATTCGGATTCAACTAAGACTAAATGAATTAAGCAAACATTCAAGTCTAGTTTTACCTAAGTCCATGATCCAGCCAAGGTGATTAATCCATCCAAAAGCTCAGAAACATTAATCAACCATACAATCCTCTTTTATCACATGCAATTAAGCAATCACACATGAAGATCCAAATTCGAATTAAGCAATTCAAACAGAATATTTCAAAGGATTGAAAGAACTTTGATTAACAACTAAAATGAAGAACAACAACTCATAATCTCAAAACCAATAATCAGAATAGCAAAACCTGGATTGATATGTTGGATTAGCCCTCCATGAACAAGAGGAGCTGAAGTTCTTACAAAATATCTAAAAGAAAACTTAAGAACTAAGGAAAGCTCAAAAATCTGTCTAAAATATCTAATGAGGTGGTTATGAATTTCGGCTGCCTCCTTCTTCTGATATAGACCTCCAATTTTACATGCACACCTAAATTGCCCTTAGGGCACACTTGTTCCCATGGGCCTTAGCTTCAATTGGGCTTTGGTTTGGGCCCATTTGGACTTGTCATGAGGAAGTTAGGCCCATTTAAGTGGCAGAAGGTGTCTGGAACCGTCAGCTAACTTGCACAGCAAATAAGACCATCTTCCACATAAAATATGGTGAACCGGTCTTCATATCACTTGAAGCTCTGTCTGTTAGCTTTCCAATGGTACCAGTTTCAGGTCAATATGACATCTAAAACTCAAGTTATGACCCAAATACTGCATGTAGGTCAGGATCCTGCGACAGCATGTCTTCTCTGGATTCCAGGATGCATATGACCTTCTGAACGTCCGAATTAGCTTTGGAGCCCTGAAAGAAATTTGTAGACAATTATCTCAGCTTTCTAACAAGGTATGACTCGGAATTTTTGGACATTCAGAACTCAAGATATGCCTGAAACACAGAGACAGCAAATAATGCCCAGTATTGCTGGAAATTGCAATTAAGCATAAATGGATCCTAAGTCATGAAATGAGGTCTAAGTCTATGCAATTCAGCCCAAAAGAGGTTTAAAAGACTAAGTATGAGGAATAACTATTGTATAAAAAGTGTGTTCATCAACAGTCCCGTCCCAGATATAGTGAACCACAAGAAAAATATCCAAGTCAGCAACAGGGAGGAACCGAAACAGGGACCCGAGGCAGATATAGTGACCCCCAGGAAACAGTCCTGTCCCAGATACAGTGAACCATCAGAAAAATATCTGACTCAGATATCGGGATGAACAGAAACAGGGTCTCGAGGCAGATTTAGTGATAGACAAGGAAACAGTTCCATCCCTGATACACTAAACCATAAGAAAAATATCCGACTCAGATACAAGTATTAACCGAAACTGGCTACCGGGGTTAGGTATAGTGACTCACCAGGAAAAAGTCTCGTCCTAGATACAGTGAACCATAAGAAAAATATATGAGTCAGAAACAGGGTTGAACCGAAACAGTGTCCCGGGGTAGATATAGTGACTCACCAGGAAACAGTCCCGTCCCACATACAGTGAACCATAAGAAAAATATCCGACTCAGATACAAGGATGAAACGAAATAGTGTCCCGAGGCAAATATAGTGACTCACCAGGAAACAGACCCGTCCCAGATACAGTGATCCATATGAAAAATGTCTGACTTAGATATATAGATAAACCGAAACAGGGTCCCGGTGCAGATTTAGTGACTCAAAAGGAAACAGTCCCGTCCTAGATACAGTGAATCATAAGAAAAATATCTGAATTTGATAGAAGGTTGAACCGAAACAGGATCCCGGTGCAGATATAGTGACTCATCAGGAAACAGTCCCGTCCCAGATACAGTGAACCAGCTGAAAAATATCTGAGTCAGAAACAGGGTCCCGGGGTAGATATAGTGACTCACTAGGAAACAGTCTCGTCCCAGATATAGTGAGCCATAAGAAACATATACGAGTCAGAAACAGGGATGAACCGAAATAGGGTCCCGGGCAGATATAGTGACTCCCCAGGAAACAGTCCTGTCCTGGATACAGTGAACCATAAGAAAAATATCGGAGTCAGAAATATGGATGATCCGAAACAGGGTCTCGGGGCAGATATAGTGACTAACAAGGAAACATTCTCGTCCCAGTTACAATGAACCATGAGAAAAATATGAGACTTAGATATAGGGATGAACAGAAACAGGGTCTCGGGGCAAATTTAGTGACTGACAAGGAAACAGTTCCATCCCTGATACACTAAACCATAAGAAAAATATCCGACTCAGATACAAGTATTAACCGAAACTAGGTACCGGGGTTAGGTAGAGTGACTCACCAGGAAAAAGTCTCGTCCTAGATACAGTTAACCATAAGAAAAATATCTGATTCAGAAACATGGATGATCTGAAACAGAGTCTCGGGGCAGATATAGTGACTAACCAGGAAACATTCTCGTCCCAGTTATAGTGAACCATTAGAAAAATATAAGACTTAGAAATAGGGATGAACCGAAATGGGGTCCCGGGGAAGATTTAGTGACTCAAAAGGAAACAATGTCGTCCTAGATACAGTGAAACATAAGAAAAATATCTGAATTCGATAGAAGAATGAACCGAAATAGGTTCCTGGGGCAGATATAGTGACTCACTAGGAAATTGTCCCATCCCAGATACAGTCAACCATAAGAAAAATATTCGTGTCAGAAACAGGGAGGAACCGAAATAGGGTACCGAGGCAGATATAGTGACTCACCAGGAAACCGTCCGTCCCAGATACAGTGAACCATAAGAAAAATATCCGACTCAAATATTGGATGAACCGAAACAGGGTCTCGAGGCAGATTTAGTGACTTACATGGAAATATACCGGTACAAGATACAGTGAACCATAAGAAAAATATACGACACCGATACAAGGTTGAACAAAAAGAGGATCCCGGGACAGATATAGTAACTCACCAGGAAACAGATTCGTCCCAGTTATAGTGAACCAGTAGAAAAATATAAGACTTAGATATAGGGATGAACCGAAATAAGGTCCCGGGGCAGATTTAGTGACTCACACGGAAACAGTCCCATCCCAGATACAGTGAACCATAAGCAAAATATCCGACTCAGATACAAGGAGGAACCGAAACAGGGTCCTGGGGCAGATATAGTGAATCACCAGGAAACAGTCACGTCCTAGATACAGTGGACCATAAGAAAAATATCCGATTCAGATACAAGGATGAATCGAAACACGGTCCCGGGGCAGATATAATGACTTATCATGAAACATTCCCGTCGCAGATACAGTGAACCATAAGAAAAATATTAGACCCAGATATAGGGATGAACAGAAACAGGGTCTCGGGGCAGATTTAGTGACTGACAAGGAAACAGTTCCGTCCCAGATATAGTAAACAATAAGAAAAATATTCGACTCAGAAACAAGGATTAACCGAAATAGGGTACCGGGGGCAGATATAGTGAATCACCAGGAAAAATTCCCATCCCAGATATAGTGAACCATAAGAAAAATATCTGAGTCAGAAACAGGGATAAGCCGAAACAGGTTCCGGGGGCAGATATAGTGACTTACCATGAAACATTCCCGTCCCAGATACAGTGAACCATCAGAAAAATATCTGACTCAGATATCGGGATGAACAGAAACAGGGTCTCAGGGCAGATTTAGTGACTTAGAAGGAAACAGTTCCGTCCCTGATACACTAAACCATAAGAAAAATATCCGACTCAGATACAAGTATTAACCAAAACTGGGTACCAGGGTTAGGTATAGTGACTCACCAGGAAAAAGTCTCGTCCTAGATACAGTGAACCATAAGAAAAAAATCTGAGTCAGAAACAGGGTTGAACCGAAACAGGGTCCCGGGGTAGATATAGTGACTCACCAGGAAATAGTCCCGTCCCAGATATAGTGAACCATAAGAAAAATATCCGAGTCAGAAACAGGGATGAACCGAAATAGGGTCCCGGGCAGATATAGTGACTCTCCAGGAAACAGTCTTGTCCTAGATACAGTGAACCAAAAGAAAAATATCCGAGTCAGAAAATGGATGATCCGAAACAGGGTCTCGGGGCAGATATAGTGACTAACCAGGAAACATTCTCGTCCCAGTTACAGTGAACCATTAGAAAAATATAAGACTTAGATATAGGGATGAACCAAAATAGGGTCCCGGGGCAGATTTAGTGACTCACAAGGAAACAGTTCCGTCCCATATACAGTCAACCATAAGAAACTTATCCGACTCAGATAAAAGGATGAACCAAAACAAGGTCCCGGGGCATATATAGTGACTCACCAGGAAACAGTCCCGTCCCATATAGAGTGATCCATAAGAAAAATGTCTGACTCAGATATACGGATAAACCGAAACAGGGTCCCGGGGCAGATTTAGTGACTCAAAAGGAAACAGTCCCGGCCTAAATACAATGAAACATAAGAAGAATATCCGAATTAGATAGAAGGATGAACCGAAACAAGGTACCGGGGTGGATATAGTGACTTACGAGGAAACTGTCCCATCCCAGATACAGTCAACCATAAGAAAAATGTCCGTGTCAGAAACAGGGAGGAACCGAAATAGGGTCGCAAGGAAGATATAGTGACTCACCAAGAAACCGTCCGTCCCAGATACAGTGAACCATAAGAAAAATATCCGACTCAAATATAGGATAAACCGAAACAGGGTCTCGAGGCAGATTTAGTGACTTACAAGGAAACAGACCGGTCCAAGATACAGTGAACCATAATAAAAATATACGGCACCGATACAAGGTTGAACCATAACAAGAACCCGAGGCAAATATAATGACTCACCAGGAAACAGTTTCGTCCCATCTATAGTGAACCATTAGAAAAATATAAGACTTAGATATAGGGATGAACTGAAATACGGTCCCGGGGCAGATTTAGTGACTCAAAGGGAAACAGTCCTGTCCTAGATATAGTGAAACATAAGAAAAATATCCGAATTAGATAGAAGGATGAACCGAAACAGGGTCCCGGGGCAGAAATAGTGACTCAACAGGAAACAGTCTCATCCAAGATACAATGAACCATAAGAAAAATATCCGGTTCAGAAACAGGGCGGAACCTGAATAGGGTCCCGAGGGAGATATAGTGACTCACCAGGAAACAGTCCGTCCCAGATATAGTGAATCATAAGAAAAATATCTAACTCAAAAACAGCGATGAACCAAAATAGGGTCCCGGGGCAGATATAGTGACTCCCCAGGAAACATTCCAGTCCCAGATGCAGTGAACCTTAAGCAAAATATCTGAGTCAGAAACAGGGATATGCCGAAACAGGATCCCGGTGCAGATATAGTGACTTACCATGAAACATTCCCGTCCCAGATACAGTGAACCATCAGAAAAATATCTGACTCAGATATCAGGATGAACAGAAACAGGGTCTCTGGGCAGATTTAGTGACTGACAAGGAAACAATTCCGTCCCAGTTACAGTAAACTACAAGAAAAATATCCAACTCAGAAACAAGGATTAACCGAAATAGGGTACCGGAGGCAGATATAGTGAATCACCAGGAAAAAGTCCCATCCTAGATAAAGTGAACCATAACAAAAAATATCTGAGTCAGAAACAAGGTTCAACCGAAACAGGGTCCCGGGGTAGATATAGTGACTCACCAGGAAATAGTCCCGTCCCAAATACAGTGAACCATAAGAAAAATATCCGACTCAGATAGAAGGATGAACCGAAACAGGGTCCCGGGGCAGATTTAGTGACTCACAAGGAAACAGTCCCGTCGCAGATACAGTAAACCATAAGAAAAATATCCGACTCAGATACAAGGATGAACGGAAACACGATCCCGGGGCAGTTATAGTGACTCACCAGGAAATATTCCCGTCCCAGATATAGTGAACCATAAGAAAAATATTTGAGTCAGAATCAGGGTTGAACTGAAACAGGGTCCCAGGGTAGATATAGTGACTCACCAGGAAACAGTTTCGTCCAAAATATAGTGATCCATAGAAAAATATCCGACTTAGATACAAGGATGAACCAAAAGAGGGTCCCGGGGCAGATATAGTGACTCACCCGGAAACAGTCCCGCCCCAGATACATTGAACCATAAGAAAAATATCTTAGTCAGAAACAGGGTTGAACCGAAACAGGTTTTCGGGTCATATGTAGTGACTCACCAGGAAACAGTCCTGTCCCAGATAGAGTGATCCATAAGAAAAATGTCGGACTCAGATATACGGATAAACCAAAACAGGGTCCCGGGGCAGATTTAGTGACTCAAAAGGAAACAGTCCCATCCTAGATACAATGAAACATAAGTAAAATATCCGAATTAGATAGAAGGATAAACCGAAACAGGGTCTTGCGGCAGATATAGTGACTCACCAGGAAACTGTCCCATCCCAGATACAGTCAACCATAAGAAAAATATCTGTGTCAGAAACAGGGAGGAACCGAAATAGGGTCCCAAGGCAGATATAGTGACTCACCAGGAAACCGTCCGTCCCAGATACAGTGAACCATAAGAAAAATATTCGACTCAAATATTGGATGAACCAAAACAGGGTCTCGAGGCAGATTTAGTGACTTACAAGGAAACAGTCCGGTACAAGATACAGTGAACCATAGGAAAAATATAAGACACCGATACAAGGTTGAACAAAAACAGGATCCCGGGGCAGATATAGTGACTCACTAGGAAACAGTTTCGTCCCAGTTATAGTGAACCATTAGAAAAATATAAGACTTAGATATAGGGATGAACCGAAAGAGGGTCCCGGGGCAGATATAGTGACTCACCAGGAAACAGTCCCGTCCTAGATACATTGAACCATAAGAAAAATATCTGACTCAGATAAAAGGTTTTAACCGAAACAGGGTCCCGGGGCATATATAGCGACTTACCAGGAAACAGTCCCGTCCTAGATAAAGTGATCCAGAAGAAAAATGTCTGACTCTGATATACGGATAAACCGAAACAGGGTCCCGGGGCAGATTTAGTGACTCAAAAGGAAACAGTCCCGTCCTAGATACAATGAAATATAAGAAAAATATCCAAATTAGATAGAAGGATGCACCGAAACAGGGTCCTGGGGCAGATATAGTGACTCACCAGGAAACTGTCCCATCCCAGATACAGTCAACCATAAGAAAAATATCCGTGTCAGAAACAGGGAGGAACCGAAATAGGGTCCCAAGGCAGATATAGTGACTCACCAGGAAACCGTCCGTCCCAGATACAGTGAACCATAAGAAAAATATCCGACTCAAATATTGGAAGAACCGAAACAGGGTCTCGAGGCAGATTTAGTGACTTACAAGGAAACAGACTGGTACCAGATACAGTGAACCATAAGAAAAATATACGACACCGATACAAGGTTGAACAAAAACAACATCCTGGGGCAGATATAGTAACTAACTAGGAAACAGTTTCGTCCCAGTTACAGTGAACCATTAGAAAAATATAAGACTTAGATATAGGGATCAACCGAAATAGGGTCCCGGGGAAGATTTAGTTACTCACAAGGAAACAGTCCCGTCCCAGATACAGTGAACCATAAGAAAAATATCCGACTCAGATACAAGGATGAACCGAAACAGGGTCCTGGGGCAGATATAGTAAATCACCAGGAAACAGTCTCGTCCTAGATACAGTGAACCATAAGAAAAATATGCGATTCAGATACAAGGATGAATCGAAACAAGGTCCCGGGGCAGATATAATTACTTACCATGAAACATTCCCGTCGCAGATACAGTGAACCATAAGAAAAATATCTGACCCAGATATAGGGATGAACAGAAACAGGGTCTCGGGGCAGTTTTAGTGACTGACAAGGAAACAGTTCCATCCCAGATATAGTAAACCATAAGAAAAATATCCGACTCATATACAAGGATTAACCGAAACAAGGTCCCGGGGGCAGATAGAGTGACTCCCAGGAAACAGTCCCATCTCAAATACAGTGAACCATAAGAAAAATATCCGACTCAGATATACGGATAAACTGAAACAAGGTCCCAGGGCAGATTTAGTGACTCACAAGGAAACAGTCCCGTCCCAGATACAGTGAACGATAAGAAAAATGTTCGAGTCCAAAACAAGGATGAACCGAAATAGAGTCCTGGGGCAAATATAATGACTCTTCAGGAAACAGTCTTGTCCCAGATACAGTGAACCATAAGCAAAATATCCGAGTTAGAAACAGGGATGAACCGAAACAGGGTCCCGGGGCAGATATAGTGACTCACCAGGAAACAGTCCCATCCGAGATTTAGTGAACCATATGAAAAATATCTGACTCAGATATAGGGATGAACCGAAACAGGATCCCGTTGCAGAATTAGTGACTTACACGGAAACAGTCCCGTCCCAGATAAAGAGAACCATAAGAAGAATATCCGACTCAGATACAAGAATGTACCGAAACAGGGTCCCGGTGCAGTTATAGTGACTCAGCAGGAAACATTCCCTTCCCAGATACAGTGAACCATTAGAAAAATATATGACTTGGGATAAACCGAAACAGGGTCCCGAGGTAGATTTAGTGACCCATAAGGAAACAGTCTCGTCCCAGATACAATGAACCATAAGAAAAATATCCGACTCTGATACAAGGATGAACCGTAACAGGGTCCCGGGGCAGATATAGTGACTCACCAAGAAACAGTCCCGTCCCAGATACAGTGAACCATAAGAAATATATCCGTGTCAGAAACAGGGAGAAACCGAAATAAGGTCCCGAGGCAGATATAGTGACTCACCAGGAAACAGTCCGTCCCAGATACAGTGAAGCATAAGATAAATATTTGACTCAGATACAAGGATGAACTGAAACAGGGTCCAGGGGCAGATTTAAAGACTCACAAGGAAATAGTCCCGTCCCAGATACAGTGAACCATAAGAAAAATATCCGACTTAGATACAAGGATGAACTGATACAGGGTCCCGGGGCATATATAGTGACTCACCAGGAAACAGTCCCGTCCCGAATAGTGTGATCCATAAGAAAAATGTCTGACTCAGATATACGGATAAAACGAAACAGGGTCCCGGGGCAGATTTAGTGACTCACCAGGAAACAGTCCCGTCCCAGATACAGTGAACCAGAAGAAAAATATCCAAGTCAGAAACATGGAGGAACCGAAATTGGGTCCCGAGGCAGATATAGTGAACCCTAGGAAATAGTCCTGTCCCAGTTACAGTGAACCATAAGCAAAATATCTGAGTCAGAAACAGGGATAAGCCGAAACAGGGTCCGGGGGAGATATAGTGACTTACCATGAAACATTCCCGTCCCAGATATAGTGAACCATTAAAAAAATATCTGACTCAGATATCGGGATGAACAGAAATGGGTCTCGAGGCAGATTTAGTGACTGACAAGGAAACAGTTCCGTCCCTGATACACTAAACCATAAGAAAAATATCCGACTCAGATACAAGTATTAACCGAAACAGGGTACCGGGGTTAGGTATAGTGACTCACCAGGAAATAGTCTCGTCCTAGATACAGTGAACCATAAGAAAAATATCTGAGCCAGAAACAGGGTTGAACCGAAACAGGGTCCCATGGTAGATATAGTGGCTCACCAGGAAACAGTCCCGTCCCAAATACAGTCAACCATAAGAAAAATAATCATGTCAGACACAGGGAGGAACCGAAATAGGGTCCCGAGGCAGATATAGTGACTCACCAGGAAACCATCCGTTCCATATACAGTGAACAATAAGAAAAATATCCGACTCAAATATTGGATGAATCGAAACAGGGCCTCGAGGCAGATTTAATGACTTACAAGGAAACAGACCGGTACAATATACAATGAACCATAAGAAAAATATACGACACCGATACAAGGTTGAACAAAAACAGGATCCCGAGGCAGATATAGTGACTCACCAGGAAACAGTTTCGTCCCAGTTATAGTGAACCATTAGAAAAATATAAGACTTAGATATAGGGATGAACCGAAATAGGGTCTCGGGGCAGATTTAGTGACTCACAAGGAAACACTCCCGTGCCAGATATAGTGAACCATAAGAAAAATATCTAACTCAGATACAAGGATGAACCGAAACAGGGTCCTGGGGCAGATATAGTGAATCGCCTGGAAACAGTCTCGTCCTAGATACAGTGAACCATAAGAAAAATATCCGATTCAGAAAAAGGATGAATCGAAACAGTGTCCCGGGGCAGATATAATGACTTACCATGAAACATTCCCGTCGCACATACAGTGAACCATAAGAAAAATATTAGACCCAGATATAGGGATGAACAGAAACAGGGTCTCGGGGCAGATTTAGTGACTGACAATGAAACAGTTCCGCCCCAGATATAGTAAACAATAAGAAAAATATCCGACTCAGAAACAAGGATTAACCGAAATTGGGTATCGGGGGCAGATATAGTGAATCACCAGGAAAAAGTCTCATCCCAGATACAGTGAACCATAAGCAAAATATCTGAGTCAGAAACAGGGATAAGCCGAAACAGGTTCCGGGGGCAGATATAGTGACTTACCATGAAACATTCCCGTCCCAGATACAGTGAACCATCTGAAAAATATCTGACTCAGATATCGGGATAAACAGAAACAGGGTCTCGGGGCAGATTTAGTGACTTACAAGGAAACAGTTCCGTCCCTGATACACTAAACCATAAGAAAAATATCCGACTCAGATACAAGTATTAACCGAAACTGGGTACCGGGGTTAGGTATAGTGACTCACCAGGAAAAAGTCTCGTCCTAGATACAGTGAACCATCAGAAAAATATCTGAGTCAGAAACAGGGTTGAACCGAAACAGGGTCCCGGGGTAGATATAGTGACTCACCAAGAAACAGTCCCATCCCAGATATAGTGAACCATAAAAAAAATATCCGAGTCAGAAACAAGGATGAACCGAAATAGGGTCCCGGGCAGATATAGTGACTCTCCAAGAAACAGTCCTGTCCTAGATACAGTGAACCATAAGAAAAATATCCGAGTCAGAAAATGGATGGTCCGAAACAGGGTCTCGGGGCAGATATAGTGACTAACCAGGAAACATTCTCGTCCCAGTTACAGTGAACCATTAGAAAAATATAAGACTTAGATATAGGGATGAACCGAAATAGGGTCCCGAGCAGATTTAGTGACTCACAAGGAAACAGTCCCGTCCCAGATACAGTGAACCATAAGAAAAATATCCGACTCAAATAAAAGGATGAACCAAAACAGGGTCCCGGGGCATATATAGTGACTCACCAAGAAACAGTCCCGTCCGATATTGGGTGATCCATAAGAAAAATGTCTGACTCAGATATACGGATAAACCGAAACAGGGTCCCGAGGCAAATTTAGTGACTCAAAAGGAAACAGTCCCGGCCTAGATACAATGAAACATAAGAAAAATATCCGAATTAGATAGAAGGATGAACCGAAACAGGGTACCGAGGTAGATATAGTGACTCACCAGGAAACTGTCCCATCCCAGATACAGTCAACCATAAGAAAAATATCCGTGTCAGAAACAGGGAGGAACCGAAATAGAGTCCCAAGGAAGATATAGTGACTCACCAAGAAACCGTCCGTCCCAGATACAGTGAACCATAAGAAAAATATCTGACTCAAATATTGGAGGAACCGAAACAGGGTCTCGAGGCATATTTAGTGACTTACAAGGAAACATACCGGTCCAAGATACAGTGAACCATAAGAAAAATATACGACACTGATACAAGGTTGAACCAAAAAAGGATCCCGGGGCAAATATATTGACTCACTAGGAAACAATTTCGTCCCATCTATAGTGAACCATTAGAAAAATATAAGACTTAGATATAGGAATGAACCGAAATACGGTCTCGGGACAGATTTAGTGACTCAAAAGGAAATAGTCCCGTCCTAGATATAGTAAAACATAAGAAAAATATCCGAATTTGATAGAAGGATGAACCGAAACAGGGTCCCGGGGCAGATATAGTGACTGAACAGGAAACAGTCTCATCCCAGATACAATGAACCATAAGAAAAATAGCCGGTTCAGAAATAAGGCGGAACCGGAATAGGGTCCTGGGGCAGATATAGTGAATCACCAGGAGACAGTCTCGTCCTAGATACTGTGAACCATAAGAAAAGTATCCGATTCAGATACAAGGATGAATCGAAACAGGGTCCCGGGGTAGATATAATGACTTATCATGAAACATTCCTGTCGCAGATACAGTGAACCATAAGAAAAATATCTGACCCAGATATAGGGATGAACAGAAACAGGGTCTCGGAGCAGATTTAGTGACTGACAAGGAAACAGTTCTGTCCCAGATATAGTAAACCATAAGAAAAATATCCGACTCATATACAAGGATTAACTGAAACAAGGTCCCTGGGGCAAATATAGTGACTCCCAGGAAACAGTCCCATCTTAAATATAGTGAACCATAAGAAAAATATCCGACTCAGATGTACGGATAAACCGAAACAAGGTCCCAAGGCAGATTTAGTGACTCACAAAAAAATAATCCCGTCCCAGATACATTGAACCATAAGAAAATATCCCACTCAAATACAAGGATTAACCAAAACATGGTCCCGGGGCATATATAGTGACTCACCAGGAAACAGTCCCGTCCCAGATAGAGTTATCCATAAGAAAAATGTCTGACTCAGATATACGGATAAACCGAAACAGGGTCCCGGGGCAGATTTAGTGACTCAAAAGGAAACAGTCCCGTCCTGTATACAATGAAACATAAGAAAAATATCCGAATTAGATAGAAGGATGAACCGAAACAGCGTACCGGGGCAGATATAGTGACTTACCAGGAAACTGTCCCATCCCAGATACAGTCAACAAGAAGAAAAATATCCGACTCAAATATTGGATGAACCGAAACAGGGTCTCGAGGTAGATTTAGTGACTTACAAGGAAACAGACCAGTCCAAGATACAGTGAACCATAAGAAAAATATACGACACCGATACAAGGTTGAACCAAAACAAGATCCCGGGGCAAATATAGTGACTCTCTAGGAAACAGTTTCGTCCCAGCTATAGTGAACCATTAGAAAAATATAAGACTTAGATATAGGGATCAACCGAAATAGGGTCCCGGGACAGATTTAGCGACTCAAAAGGAAACAGTCCCGTCCTAGATACAGTGAAACATAGGAAAAATATCCGAATTAGATAGAATGATGAACCGAAACAGGGTCCCGGGGCAGATATAGTGAATCACCAGGAAACAGTCTCATCCCAGATACAATCAACCATAAGAAAAGTATCCGAGTCAGAAACAGGGCGGAATCGGAATAGGGTCCCAAGGAAGATATAGTGACTCACCAGGAAACAGTCCGTCCCAGATATAGTGAATCATAAGAAAAATATCTGACACAAAAACAATGATGAACCAAAATAGGGTCCCGGGGCAGATATAGCGACTCCCCAGGAAATATTCCAGTCCCAAATACAGTGAACCATAAGCAAAATATCTAAGTCAGAAACAGGGATATGCCGAAACAGGGTCCCTGGGCAGATATAGTGACTTACCATGAAACATTCCCGTCCCAGACACAGTGAACCATCGGAAAAATATCTGACTCAGATATCAGGATGAACAAAAACAAGGTCTCGGGGCAGATTTAGTGACTGACAAGGAAACAGTTTCGTCCCAGTTACAGTAAACTATAAGAAAAATATCCGACTAAGACACAAGGATTAACCGAAATAGGGTACCGGGGGCAGATATAGTGACTCACTAGGAAAAAGTCCCATTCTAGATACAGTGAACCATAAGAAAAATATCTGAGTCAGAAACAGGGTTGAACCGAAACAGGGTCCCGGGGTAGATATAGTGACTCACCAGGAAGCAGTCCCGTCCCAAATACAGTGAACCATAAGAAAAATATCCGACTCATATAGAAGGATGAACCGAAATAGGGTCCCGGGGCTGATTTAGTGACTCACAAGGGAACAGTCCCGTCACAGATACAGTAAACGATAAGAAAAATATCCGACTCAGATACAAGGATGAACCGAAATAGGGTCCCGGGGTAGTTTTAGTGACTCACCAGGAAACATTCCCGTCCCAGATTTAATGAACCATAAGAAAAATATTTGAGTCAGAATCAGGGTTGAACCGAAACAGGGTCCCGGGGTAGATATAGTGACTCACCAGGAAACAGTTTCGTCCCAAATACAGTGATACATAAGAAAAATATCCGACTTACATACAAGGATGAACCGAAACAGGGTCCCGGGGCAGATATAGTGACTCACTAGGAAACAGTCCCGTCCCAGATACAGTGAACCATAAGAAAAATATCTGAGTCAGAAATAGGGTTGAACCGAAACAGGGTCCCGGGGCATATATAGTGAATCCCCAGGAAACAGTCCTGTCCCAGATAGAGTAATCCATAAGAAAAATGTCTGACTCAGATATACGGATAAACCGAAACCGGGTCCCATGGCAGATTTAGTGACTCACAAGGAAATAGTCCCGTCCCAGATACAGTGAACCATAAGAAAAATATCCGAGTCAGAAATCGGGATGAACCGAAATAGGGTCCTGAGGCAGATATAATGACCCCCCAGGAAACATTCCTGTCCCAGATACAGTGAACCATAAGCAAAATATCCGAGTCAAAAACAGGGATGAACCGAAACAGGGTCCCAGGGTAGATATAGTGATTCACCAGGAAACAGTCTCGTCCCAGATTCAGTGAACCATATGAAAAATATCTGACTTACATATATGGGTGAACTGAAACAGGATCCCGGTGCAGAATTAGTGACTCACAAGGAAACAGTCCCGTCCTAGATAAAGAGAACCATAAGAAAAATATCCGACTCAGATACAAGAATGCACCGAAATAGGGTCCCGGTGCAGATAGAGTGACTCACCAGGAAACATTCCCTTACCAGATACAGTGAACCATAAGAAAAATAGCTGTGTCAGAAACAGGGAGAAACCGAAATAGGGTCCCGAGGCAGATATAGTGACTCACCAGGAAACAGTCAGTCCGAGATACAGTGAACCATAAGATAAATATCTGACTCAGATACAAGGATGAACCGAAACAGGGTCCCGGGGCGGATTTAAACACTCACAAGAAAGTAGTCCCGTCCCAGATACATTGAACCATAATAAAAGTAACCGACTCATAAACAATGATGAACCGAAAAAGGGTCCCAGGGCATATATAGTGACTCACCAGGAAACAGTCCCGTCCCAAATAGATTGATCCATAGGAAAAATGTCTGACTCAGATATACGGATAAACCGAAACAGGGTCCCACGGCAGATTTAGTGACACACCAGGAAACAGTCCCGTCACAGATACAGTGAACCATAACAAAAATGTCCTAGTCAGAAAGAGGGATAATCGAAATAAGGTCCCGGGGCAGATATAGTGACTCCCAAGGAAACAGCCTGTCCCAGATATTGTGAACCATAAGCAAAATATCTTAGTCAGAAACAGGGATGAACAGAAACAGGGTCACGGGGCAGATATAGTGACTCAACTGGAAACAGTCCCGTCACAAATACAGTGAATCATAAGAAAAATATCCGAATCAAATATACAGATAAACCGAAACATGGTCCCGGGGCAGATTTAGTGACTCAAAATGAAACAGTCCCCTCCTAGATACAGTTAACCATAAGAAAAATATCCGAATTTGATACAAGGATGATCCGAAATAGGGTCCCGGGGCAGATATAGTGACTCACTAGGAAATAATCCCGTCCCAGATACAATGAACCATAAGAAAAATATCCATGTCAGAAACATGGAGGAAGCGAAATATGGTCCTGAGGCAGATATAGTGACTCACTAGGAAACAGTCTGTCCCAGATACAGTGAACCATAAGAAAAATATCCAACTCAGTTACAAAGATGAACCGAAATAGGGTCCCGGGGTAGATTTAGTGACTTACAAGAAAACATACCGGTCCCAGATACAGTGAACCATAAGAAAAATATTCGACTCCGATACAAGGTTGAACCGAAACAGGATCCCGGGGCAGATATACTGACTCACCAGGAAATAGTTTCGTCCTAGATACAGTCAACCATAAGAAAAATATATGACTCAGATATAGGGATGAACCGAAACAGGGTCCCTGGGTAGATTTAGTGACTCATAAGGAAATAGTTTCGTCGCAGATACAGTAAACCATAAGAAAAATATCCGACTCAGATACAAGGATGAACCGAAACAGGGTTCCGGGGCATATATACTGACTCACCAGAAAATAGACCCGTCCCAGATATAGTGATCCATAGAAAAATGTGTGACTCAGACATACAGATAAACCGAAACAGTGTCCCGGGGCAGATTTAGTGACTCAAAAGGAAACAGTCCCGTCCTAGATAGTGAAACATAAGAAAAATATCCGAATTAGATAGAAGGATGAACCGAAACAAGGTCCCGGGGCAGATATAGTGACTCAACAGGAAACAGTCTCATCCCAAATTCAATGAACCATAAGAAAAATATCCGGTTCAGAAATAAGGCGGAACCGGAATAGGGTCCCGAGGCAGATATAGTGACTCACCGGGAAAAAGTCCGTCCCAGATATAGTGAATCATAAGAAAAATATCTGACTCAAAAACAACAATGAACCAAAATAGGGTCCCGGGGCAAATATAGTGACTCCCCAGGAAACATTCCAGTCCCAGATACAGTGAACCTTAAGCAAAATATCTGAGTCAGAAACAGGGATATGCCAAAACAGGATCCCGGTGCAGATATAGTGACTTACCATGAAACATTCCCGTCCCAGATACAGTGAACCATCAGAAAAATATCTGACTTAGATATAAAGATGAACAGAAACAGGGGCTCGGGGCAGATTTAGTGACTGACAAGGAAACAATTCCGTCCCAGTTACAGTAAACTATAAGAAAAATATCCGACTAAGAAACAAGGATTAACAGAAATAGGGTACCGGGGGCAAGAATATAGTGAATCACCAGGAAAAAGTCCCATCCTAGATAAAGTGAACCAGAAGAAAAAATATATGAGTCAGAAACAGGGTTGAACCGAAACAGGGTCCCGGGGTAGATATAGTGACTCACCAGGAAAGAGTCCCGTCCCAAATAGAGTGAACCATAAGAAAAATATCCGACTCAGATAGAAGGATGAACCGAAACAGGGTCCCAGGGCAGATTTAGTGACTCACAAGGAAACAGTCCCGTCGCAGATATAGTAAACCATAAGAAAAATATCCGACTCAGATACAAGGATGAACCGAAACAGGATCCCGAGGCAGTTATAGTGACTCACCAGTAAACATTCCCGTCCCAGATAGAGTGATCCATAAGAAAAATGTCTGACTCAGATATACGAATAAACCGAAACAGGGTCCCGGGGCAGATTTAGTGACTCAAAAGGAAACAGTCCCGTCCTAGATACAATGAAACATAAGAAAAATATCCGAATTAGATAGAAGGATGAACCGAAACAGGGTCCTGGGGCAGATATAGTGACTCACCAGGAAACTGTCCCATACCAGATACAGTCAACCATAAGAAAAATATCCGTGTCAGAAACAGGGAGGAACCGAAATAGGGTCCCAAGGCAGATATAGTGACTCACCAGGAAACCGTCCGTCCCAGATACAGCGAACAATAAGAAAAATATTCGACTCAGATATTGGATGAACCGAAACAGGGTCTCGAGGTAGATTTAGTGACTTACAAGGAAACAGACCGGTACAAGATACAGTGAACCATAAGAAAAATATACGACACCGATACAAGGTTGAACAAAAACAGGATCCCGGGACAGATATAGTGACTCACTAGGAAACAGTTTCGTCCCAGTTATAGTGAACCATTAGAAAAATATAAGACTTAGATATAGGGATGAACCGAAAGAGGGTCCCGGGGCAGATATAGTGACTCACCAGGAAACAGTCCCGTCCCAGATACATTGAACCATAAGAAAAATATCTCAGTTAGAAACAGGGTTGAACCGAAACAGGGTCCCGGGGCATATATAGTGACTCACTAGGAAACAGTCCCGTCCCAAATAGAGTGATCCCTAAGAAAAATGTCTGACTCAGATATACGGATAAACCGAAACAGGGTCCCGGGGTAGATTTAGTGACTCAAAAGGAAACAGTCCCATCCTTGATACAATGAAACATAAGAAAAATATCCGAATTAGATAGAAGGATGCACCGAAACAGGGTCTTGGGGCAGATATAGTGACTCACAAGGAAACTGTCCCATCCCAGATACAGTCAACCAGAAGAAAAATATCCGTATCAGAAATAGGGAGGAACCGAAATAGGGTCCCAAGGCAGATATAGTGACTCACCAGGAAACCGTCCGTTCCAGATATAGTGAACCATAAGAAAAATATCCGACTCAAATATTGGATGAACCGAAACAGGGTCTCGTGGCAGATTTAGTGACTTACAAGGAAACAGACCGGTACAAGATACAGTGAACCATAAGAAAAATATACGACACCGATACAAGGTTGAACAAAAACAGGATCCTGGGGCAGATATAGTGACTCTCTAGGAAACAGTTTCGTCCCAGTTACAGTGAACCATTTGAAAAATATAAGACTTAGCTATAGGGATGAACCGAAATAAGGTCACAGGGAAGATTTAGTGACTCACAAGGAAACAGTCACGTCCCAGATACAGTGAACCATAAGAAAAATATCCGACTCAGATACAAGGATGAACCGAAACAGGGTCCTGGAGCAGATATAGTGAATCACCAGGAAACAGTCTCGTCCTAGATACAGAGAACCATAAGAAAAATATCCGATTCAGATACAAGGATGAATCGAAACAGGGTCCCGGGGCAGATATGATGACTTACCATGAAACATTCCCGTCACAGATACGGTGAACCATAAGAAAAATATCTGACCCAGATATAGGGATGAACTGAACCAGGGTCTCGGGGCAGATTTAGTGATTGACAAGGAAACAGTTCCGTCCCAGATATAGTAAACCATAAGAAAAATATCTGACTCATATACAAGGATTAACCGAAACAAGGTCCCGGGGGCAGATATAGTGACTCCCAGGAAACAGTCCCGTCTCAAATACAGTGAAGCATAAGAAAAATATCCGACTCAGATGTACGGATAAACTGAAACAAGGTCCCAGGGCAGATTTAGTGACTCACAAGGAAACAGTCCCGTCCCAGATACAGTGAACGATAAGAAAAATGTCCGAGACCAAAACAGGGATGAACCAAAATAGGGTCCTGGGGCAAATATAATGACTCTACAGGAAACAATCCTGTCCCTGATACAGTGAACCATAAGCAAAATATCCAAGTCAGAAACAGGGATGAACCGAAACAGAGTCCCGAGGCAGATATAGTGACTCACCAGGAAACAGTCCCGTCCGAGATTCAGTGAACCATATGAAAAATATCTGACTCTGATATAGGGATGAACCGAAACAGGATCCCGGTGCAGAATTAGTGACTTACACGGAAACAGTCCCGTCCTAGATAAAGAGAACCATAAGAAGAATATCCGACTCAGATACAAGAATGTACCGAAACAGGGTCCCGGTGCAGTTATAGTGACTCAGCAGGAAACATTCCCTTCCTAGTGATGAACACACTTTTTATATAATAGTTATCCCTCATACTTAGTCTTTTAAACCTCTTTTGGGCTGAATTGCATAGACTTAGACCTCATTTCATGACTTTGGATCCATTTATGCTTAATTGCAATTTCCAGCAATACTGGGCATTATATGCTGTCTCTGTGTTTCATGCATATCTTGAGTTCTGGATGTCTAAAAATTCCGAGTCATACCTTGTTGGAAAGCTGAGAGAATTGTCTACAACTTTCTTTCAGGGCTCCAAAGCTAATTCGGACGTTCAGAAGGTCATATGCAGCCTGGAAGCCAGAGAAGACATGCTGTCGCAGGATCCTGACCTACATGCAGTATTTGGGTCATAACTTGAGTTGTAGATGTCATATGGACCTGAAACTGGTACCATTGGAAAGCTAACAGACAGAGCTTCAATTGATATGAAGACCGGTTCACCATATTTTATGTGGAAGATGGTCTTATTTGCTGTGCAAGTTAGCTGACGGTTCCAGACACCTTCTGCCACTTAAATGGGCCTAACTTCCTCATGACAAGTCCAAATGGGCCCAAACCAAAGCCCAATTGAAGCTAAGGCCCATGGGAATAAGTGTACCCTAAGGGCAATTTGTGTGTGCATGTAAATTTGGAGGTCTATATCAGCAAGAGGGGGCAGCCGAAATTCAGAATCAAGTCATTAGATATTTTAGACAGCTTTCTAGTCTTTCCTTAGTCTCTAAGTTTTCTCTTAGATATTTTGTAAGAACTCAGCTCTTCTTGTTCATGGAGGGCTAAATCATCCTATCAATCCAGGTTTTGCTATTCTGATTATTGATTTTGAGATTATGTGTTGTTGTTGTTCATTTTAGTTGTTAATCAAAGTTCTTTCAATCCTCTGAAATATTATGTTTCAATTGCTTAATTCGGATTGGATTATTCATGTGTTCATATTCTGTTTGCATGTGATAAAAGAGGATTGTGTGGTTAATTAATGGTTCTAAGCTTGGACGGATTAATTACCTTGGCTGGATTCTGGACTTAGGTTAAACTGGACTTGAATGTTTGCTTAATTCATTTAGTCCCTTGTTGAACCGAATTCTGGTTGCTTAACCAGTAGACATCCATAGAACATTGAGAGGCTTCTTGATATGTTTTAAAGGCCAAGAACATGATTAATAATTAAATGGATCCTTGGAAATCAAGGATGAATCAAAATCAGAATTAGTTAAGACTTGGATTGGTTGCTTTCTCTAAAACTCTACCACTGATAATTAATTTTTGTTAATCACATAAACAAACACAACCCCCCGGTTTATATGCTTCTCCATATGATTCACCAAATAGAACAATCCTTAGGTTCAACTTAGGGCTGCCCTTTGCTGCAAATAGCTTAGGAACCGACCTTAAACTTTAAGTAATTTGAGGAGCCTCGGCAGCTCATCAAATTTTGGCGCCGTTGCCGGGGATTATTCTAGTTTTGGTCAATCATATTAGGAGTTTACTTTACTGCTAACCCTTCATAAACCCCCTTTGTTGTTTTGTCTTGGTAGTTTTTGGTGAAAACGGGTGATTTTAGGCAAATTTTTCAGAAAATTTAGTACACATTGTTTAGCCTAGAATGATCTGAGAATTGGTCAGTTAAAGGAAAACGTCCTGAAAAGAAAAACTCACTGCGTTGCAGTGATCCCCACCCTATTTTGGCCAAATTCCATGGTTTAGACCACTTTTTCAATTTTTTAATATTTTTTATTTGATTTTTGACTTCCATTTTCATTCACCTTTCGTCCTGTGGTGGTAGAAAAATTTCAAAAAATGTTTAGATATATTTTCTAGTTTTATTTTGGTGTCTTTTTACCTTTGTTTTGTGTTTTTGGTGTGTTTTGGTTTTAGTTCAATTTTGTCACTTTTTGTTTGATTTTGTGTTTTGTTGTATGTTTTGGTGTGTTTTGTTGTTCTATCACTTTTTGTTCATGGTGCATACTAGGTTCCCCTACTACTAAAAGAGTCAAAGAGGTTGTTGCATCACTTTCTGACAAACAGAGGATGGACCATAGACTTGATGAATTGACATCTTTGGTGAGACAATTAGTAGTGGGACAACAAGCACCTGAACCAGCTAAGCAACCATACCAACAACAGAGCCAGTTTCAACAAACTAGGCCACCATTCCAGCAGCAGCCTATGCCACCAGCTCACCCGTCAACATCCAAAC
>QAOA01002887.1:317501-340862 GCA_003255065.1 Cercis canadensis
TGGAAATGCAGATTGGACAATTGGCATCATCTGTGAGTCAATTGCAATCCCAAGGTTCTGGTACCCTTCCTTCTCAGACCATTCCTAACCCCAATTCGAAGAATGTGAGTGCAATCACTCTTAGGAGTGGCAAGTCAATTCCAGACCCTGCACCTGCAGTTCAGAGTACACCTAGTGTGCCAGTTCCACCTGTTGCTGACCTTAGCAGTTCCAGCCAGCGCACTAGTAGTTCCACTCCAGAGATGCCACAACAGAAGCCTACATTTTCTGCACCTCTTCCCTTTCCACAGAGAGCTACTCTGTCTAAGAAAAAAGATGAGGCAGAGAAGGATAAAGAGCTTCTGGAGACATTCAGGAAGGTGGAAGTTAACATTCCCTTGCTGGATGCTATCAAGCAAATTCCTAGATATGCCAAATTTCTCAAGGAATTGTGCACCCAGAGGAGGCGGCTTAAGGGCAATGAGCGGATTAGCATGAGTCAGAATGTCTCAGCCCTTATTCAGCCTATGCCCCAGAAGTGCAAGGATCTAGGCACTTTCACCATTCCATGTGTTATAGGCAAATCCAAGTTTGAGCATGCCCTGCTAGACCTTGGTGCTTCCATTAATGTGATGCCTATGACTGTGTTTAGTTCTCTTGGACTTGGCCCCTTGAGAGCTACTGGTGTTGTGATTCAGTTAGCCAACAGGAGCAGTGCACATCCAGCTGGGTTGATTGAAGATGTGTTGGTCAGAGTTGATGAGCTGATCTTTCCAACAGATTTCTACATTCTGGAGATGGAGGGACAGTCCCAATCCAGCAAGGCTCCACTCATTCTGGGCAGACCATTCCTAAAGACCGCACGGACCAAGATTGATGTTCATGCAGGAACTCTATCCATGGAGTTTGGAGACTCTATTGTGCAGTTCAATATTTTTGAGCCTATGCAGCCGTCCATGGATGAGCACTCTGTCTTTCACATTGACTTGATTGATGATCTAGTTGGGGATGGGTCTGATGAGCTCTGTGCTGACTTCCCAGATTTTGTTGGTGTTGAAGACTCTGTTCAGTGCAACTCCTGTCCTGACTGTCATGGTGATATACCTTGTGCAGTATGTGCTGAAATATCTGCCTTCTTGAGCAGTCCTGATTCTCTGTGCTGCAGTTGTGGTGATTCTGCTTGCACTGCTTGTTCTGAAATTGCAGCTATTTTAGAACAAGATGATTCTATCCCAAAGGCTGTGGTCATTGATGCTCCCACAGAGTTAATGGATGTGTATGAGGAGCTATGTTATGAATTCCTTGACTTTGTGGGTATAAAGGGTTATCTCCAGCGCCATTCACATGTTGTTTGTGATGGTGACATTAGTTGTGCCATCTGTGCAGAAATTTCTACATTTTTAAGCGATGGCAATCCTGGTGAATCTGCATCTGAAGCTGATTCTAGTTCTGGTTTCGGTTCTGATTCTACGGCTTTAGCAGATGATTCTACAGGGGCAACCCAAGACTTCGTGAGAGTGGTCTTTGACCCCGGTATCTAGCCGTGTTTGCTGCACATAATCGGAAGATGCTACCTTCAGCTTCAGGGGAGTACATTTTCTAATTATCTTATTGTAATTGTATGTAATTGTATTCTATTTTCTATTTTGTTTTGCTTTAGTCTGTTTTTGTTTTTTGTTTTTGCTTCTTTTTCTGTTTTCTGTTCATTTTATTTTCAATTTTTTGTTTTTGATGTCTGCTTTATCTTACCACCCCACATGCGTGCAGGCAGTTTGGTCATTTATTTGACATATAGGTTTCAACCGCCGCCAGCCATTCTGTGAGGTAGCTAAAGAGGACATAGTGGAGGAGGTCCACTTGCACGATGCCATCTACCTCCCCTGATCTGATAAGGATGTTTCTTCTCTCTCTTTTACTTTACTTGTCCTTATGTGACTGCTTGTTATTACTTGTCATCTGTTGATACTTTTTGAAGTCTTTACATTGAGGACAATGTAAAATTTAAGTGTGGGGGAGGGATTTCTGTATATAGTTTAGTTGCTTTATTGTTTTCTGTTTAGTTGATTAGGTGTTTTCTGTGTAGTTGATTAGGTTAGTTGATTAGTTTAGTTGATTACTTTACTCTTTCTGTACATTTGTTGTTTTTTGTTTTAATTTTTTCTGTTTGTTGTTCTTGCTGTTTATTCTGTTTTTGTTGTCATTTTTCTGTTTTAATTACCCTCCAATGATGTTATAGAAATTGTAAAGTTGTAAGTGTAAAGTAATTACATTTCAAGGTTCATAGCATGATTGAATAACTTGTTTTCCATCCTTAATTTCACATGCTTGGTTTTAGATGTTGGATTGATGATTAAGTTTGATAGATACATGCCTTGTGAGATTTTGAGCCTTTTGATGAATGGATTTAGCAAATGTGCCATTCTTTTCCTTCTTGTGTGATTTCACTCATGGAATTTGTTAACTCTAGAACTTGCTTGATTCTTTTTGAGGCTACATTTTCATTTGCATACATGAACATGATTGAGGCATTCTTTCTTGATTTAGCCACTTTGCCAAATAGCCAACCTTGTATTATTTCCCTTTGATTACCCCTATTGAGCCTATTTGCCTATCTTTGATATTAGCTCATTATATGCCTATGTACAAAATACCATGTTGTTACCTTACCTTAGGGAATGGGAGAGCATTGGTTCATTGTCTTAGAGGAGCTCTTATGCTTGTGGGTAATTAATAGTACAAGTGTGGAGGTTGTGAATCCTAATGTGCAAAGTATTATGTCAAAGAAAAAAAGAAAAAAAAAGAGAGCCAATTGGTTCTGAAAAAAAAAAAAAAAAAAAAAAAAAAAAAAAATCAGAATTGTGAAAAAGGAAAAGAAAAGGAAAAGGAATATGTGCAAAGGAAGGAGAATATGCTTTACACACTTGGAATTTAATGCTTGTCATTTGAGTTCCTCTCCAATGTTCTTTTATTCTCTTTGAGTTTTACCTTGTGATATCCATTTTGATTCATTCCTTTACCTTTACCTTGGCCTTATTACAACCTTAAATAAAGTCCTCTTGATTTGTGTGTGCATTTGTTTGAGTAGTGGAGAAATAGAAGATAAGCAAGCTTATGGTAGTGCATCTCTTCATGAGTTTGATTGAGTGGAGTACCTAATTTCTAAACACTTGAGGGATTGAGAGTGTATCTTGTGAGGATCTATCATTCTTAACTTATGCTTTCCAATTGAAGTTACCTTGTTTGTTGATTTTGGATGAGAAGAAATTTTATTTCATGAATGCTGTGAGTTCCTTGAATCTTTAATTGCTTATCTTACTTGTGGTATGAACTTCTGCATTTCTTAAATATCATTGGGAGGTGATCCTTTAGTTTTTAAATTTGTTTTTGTTTCCTTGTTCTTGCTTTTCTTAGTTTTGGAATTTTAGTTTGCCCGAGACGTGCAAAAGCTAAGTGTGGGGGAATTTGATGAACACACTTTTTATACAATAGTTATTCCTCATACTTAGTCTTTTAAACCTCTTTTGGGCTGAATTGCATAGACTTAGACCTCATTTCATGACTTTGGATCCATTTATGCTTAATTGCAATTTCCAGCAATACTGGGCATTATATGCTGTCTCTGTGTTTCAGGCATATCTTGAGTTTTGTATGTCTAAAAATTCCGAGTCATACCTTGTTGGAAAGCTGAGAGAATTGTCTACAACTTTCTTTCAGCGCTCCAAAGCTAATTCGGACGTTCATAAGGTCATATGCAGCCTGGAAGCCAGAGAAGACATGCTGTCGCAGGATCCTGACCGACATGCAGTATTTGGGTCATAACTTGAGTTTTGTATGTTATATGGACCTGAAACTGGTGCCATTGGAAAGCTAACAGACGGAGCTTCAATTGATATGAAGACCGGTTCACCATAATTTATGTTGAGGATGGTCTTATTTGCTGTGCAAGTTAGCTGACGGTTCCAGACACCTTTTGCCACTTAAATGGGCCTAACTTCCTCATGACAAGTCCAAATGGGCCCAAACCAAAGCCCAATTGAAGCTAAGGCCCATGGGAACAAGTGTGCCCTAAGGGAAATTTGGGTGTGCATGTAAATTTGGAGGTCTATATCAGCAAGAGGGGGGCAGCCGAAATGGAGAATCAAGTCTTTAGATATTTTAGACAGCTTTCTAGCTTTCCTTAGCTCTTAAGTTTTCTCTTAGATTTTCTTGTAAGAACTCAGCTCCTCTTGTTCATGGAGGGCTAATCCATCATATCAATCCAGGTTTTGCTATTCTGATTATTGGTTTTGAGATTATGAGTTGTTGTTCTTCATTTTAGTTGTTAATCAAAGTTCTTTCAATCCTCTGAAATATTCTGTTTGAATTGCTTAATTCGGATTGGATTATTCATGTGTTCATATTCTGTTTGCATGTGATAAAAGAGGATTGTATGGTTAATTAATGGTTCTAAGCTTGGACGGATTAATTACCTTGGCTGGATTCAGGACTTAGGTTAAACTGGACTTGAATGTTTGCTTAATTCATTTAGTCCCTTGTTGAACCGAATTCTGGTTGCTTAACCAGTAGACATCCATAGAACATTGAGAGGCTTCTTGATATGTTTTAAAGGCCAAGAACATGATTAATAATTAAATGGATCCTTGGAAATCAAGGATGAATCAAAATCAGAATTAGTTAAGACTTGGATTGGTTGCTTTCTCTAAAACTCTACCACTTTCAATTAATTTTCGTTAATCACATAACCAAACACAACCCCCCTGTTTATATGCTTCTCCATATGATTCACCAAATAGAACAATCCTTAGGTTCGACTTAGGGCTGCCCTTTGCTGCAAATAGCTTAGGAACCGACCTTAAACATTAAGTAATTTGAGGAGCCTCGGCAGCTCATCAGATAGAGTTCCTGCATACACATCAATCTTAGTCCGCGCAGTCTTGAGGAATGGTCTGCCCAGAATGAGTGGAGCCTTGCTGGATTGTGACTGTCCTTCCATCTCCAGAATGTAGAAATCTGTTGGAAAGATCAGCTCATCAACTCTGACCAACACATCTTCAATCAACCCAGTTGGATAAGCACTGCTCCTGTTGGCTAACTGTATCACAACTCCTGTGGCACTCAAGGGTCCAAGCCCGAGGGAACTGAAAACAGACATAGGCATGACATTGATCGAAGCGCCTAGATCTAGCATGGCATGCTCGAACTTGGAATTGCCTATAACACAGGGGATTGTGAAAGTCCCTGGATCCTTGCACTTCTGAGGCATAGGTTGAATAAGGGCTGAGACATTCTGACTCATGCTAATCCGCTCATTGCCCTTCAGCCTTCTCCTCTGGGTGCACAATTCCTTGAGAAATTTGGCATATTTAGGAATTTGCTTGATAGCATCCAGCAAGGGAATGTTAACTTCCACTTTCCTGAACGTCTCCAGAAGCTCCCTATCCTTCTCAGCCTCATCTTGCTTCTTGGACAGAGTAGCTCTCTGTGGAAAGGGAAGAGCTACTGCAGGCAGCTTGCTTGCAGGTTCAAGGTTGATTGGCTCAGGAACTGCTGCCTCTGCTAGTTGGGACTCACTGGCAGGTTGAGGCTCGGCTGGCTCTTGCAAGGATTTGCCAGACCTCAATGTGATAGCACTCACATTACTCCCATTTGGATTGGGAATTGTCTGTGAAGGGAGTTTGCCAGAACCCTTGGACTGCAACTGGCTAACTGATGATGCCAATTGTCCAATCTGTGTTTCCAGATTCTGCATGGTGGACTCTGCCCTCTGCTGGAACTGGATGTTGCTGGTGGCCATCTGCTTCACCAAATCTTCCAATGAAGGCTCAGGTTTGGATGTTGACGGGTTGGCTGGCTGCATAGGCTGCTGCTGGAATGGTGGCCTATTTTGTTGAAACTGGCCCTGCCTGGCTGGCTGAAATTGGCTCTGTTGTTGCCAAGGTTGCCTATACTGCTGCTGTTGCTGTGGCTGTTGTTGGGAGGACTGCTGTTGTGGTGCTGCAGCATTGCCATATCTGAAATTTGGATGATCCCTCCAACCAGGGTTGTAAGTGTTGGAGTACGGATCATATCTAGGCTGCTGCTGCGATTGGTATGGGGATCGACCAGGAAAAACACCTGCTGCAGCTACAGAGGGATCCTGAAATCCAGAATCACCATCTTGCAGTGTAGGGCATGCGTCTGTAGGATGTGATGGACAAGCACAAATGCCACACACGCTTGCAGGTTGAGGGGTGGATACTTGTCGCCCCACTGCCAATTGCCTGACCAAGGAGGTCAGTTCATCAAGTCTGTGCTCCATTCTTTGTTGGTCAGCAAATGATACACCAACTTCATTGACTCCCCTGGTGGAATGAATCATCCGAACACCAAACTGCTGGGAATTCTCTGCCATATTGGAAATTAAATCTCTGGCAGCAGCAGGTGTTTTATCCACTAATGCTCCTCCACTAGCAGAATCAATGTTACTTCTATCCGAAGGTGACAAGCCTTCATAGAAATATTGTATCAACAGCTGATCACTTATTTGGTGATGGAGGCAGCTTGAACACAGCTTGGTAAACCTCTCCCAATACTCATGCAATGTCTCCCCTGGCAGTTGCCTTATGCCACATATGTCTTTGCGAATGGCAGCAGTTCTGGATGCAGGGAAGAACTTGGCCAGAAACAGCTTCTTCATGTCACTCCAATTTCTGACCGAACCTTGTGACAAGTAAAAGAGCCAGTCTTTAGCTGCATCAGCAAGAGAGAAAGGGAATGCTCTTAACTTGATCTGCTCTTCAGAAATTCCTTGTGGCCTCATGGTGGAACAAACCACATGGAATTCCTTCAAATGCTTATGAGGATCTTCACCTGCAAGACCATGAAACTTTGGCAGCAAGTGTATCAATCCAGACTTTAATTCAAAAGCAGTATCAATTTCAGGATATTGGATCCCTAAAGGTTGGTAAGCAACATCAGGGGTGGCCAATTCCTTAAGAGTTCTATCTCTAGGCTGCATGTTATTATTATTATTATTTCCAGCTCTATTAGCATTATCAGCTCTATCACCTTCATTAACAACAGGATCAACAATAGGAATAACAATAGGAGTGCTAGCTTCAGCCATAGTAGGATCTAGATTATCAACAGCCCTATGTGCTCTATTACGTGTATGCAAGGTTCTCTCAATTTCAGGATCTCCTTCAAGCAATACAAAGGGAGAAGACCTAGTCATACACCATGCAAACAAGTGGCTAAATGCCTAAACACACCACAATGCACAAAAACACACAAAAACACACAAAACTGGCAGAAATAAGCTAAAACCGAAACACACCAAAAACACAAAACAAAGGTAAAAAGACACCAAAATAGGACTAGAAAAGGTATCTAAACATTTTTTAAAATTTTTCTACCACCACAGGACGAAAGGTGGATGAAAATGGAACTCATAAATCAAATAAAAAATTTTAAAAAAATGGAAAAGTGGTCAAAACAGTGGAATTTGGCTTAAAAAAGTGGATCTGACAGCCAAGAGCTGTGACTTGTGTGAGTTAGGCCCTTTTCCTTCAACTGAGTAAGTTTTAGGTCAATCGGAGCTAAAAATTTCGTTTTGAACAGTAGATCCAGAAATCACTAAATCAAGCCAAACCGAAGGAAAAACAAAGGGGAAATGGTCCAAATGGCCAGAATTCACTCAATGACAATATAAAACATCTAAGCACACTTCAAATCAAGAAAAACAATGGCCACTGGCCTCAAACAGAATGGATACTTGGCCAAAAAGTTATGGAAAAAGTGGCCAAAACCCTAAAAAGAACAAAAACTCAAACACAAGGGGGGTGAATTAGGGGGAAGTTAAAAGTCAGTTTTACTACTAATACTACTGATTCAAAGATAGAACAATCCCCGGCAACGGCGCCAAAATTTGATGAGCTGCCGAGGCTCCTCAAATTAATTAAAGTTTAAGGTCGGTTCCTAAGCTATTTGCAGCAAAGGGCAGCCCTAAGTCGAACCTAAGGATTGTTCTATTTGGTGAATCATATTGAAAAGCATATAAACAGGGGGGTTGTGTTTGTTCTGTGATTAACAAAAATTAATTGAAAGTGGTAGAGTTTTAGAGAAAGCAACCAATCATGTTCTTGGCCTTTAAAACATATCAAGAAGCCTCTCAATGTTCTATGGATGTCTACTGGTTAAGCAACCAGAATTCAGTTCAACAAGGGACTAAATGAATTAAGCAAACATTCAAGTCCAGTTTAACCTAAGTCCTGAATCCAGCCAAGGTAATTAATCCGTCCAAGCTTAGAACCATTAATTAACCATACAATCCTCTTTTATCACATGCAAACAGAATATGAACACATGAATAATCCAATCCGAATTAAGCAATTCAAACAGAATATTTCAGAGGATTGAAAGAACTTGATTAACAACTAAAATGAAGAACAACAACACATAATCTCAAAATCAATAATCAGAATAGCAAAACCTGGATTGATATGATGATTTAGCCCTCCATGAACAAGAAGAGCTGAGTTCTTACAAAATATCTAAGAGAAAACTTAGAGACTAAGGAAAGACTAGAAAGCTGTCTAAAAATATCTAATTCCTTGATTCTGAATTTCGGCTGCCCCCTCTTGCTGATATAGACCTCCAAATTTACATGCACACCCAAATTTCCCTTAGGGCACACTTGTTCCCATGGGCCTTAGCTTCAATTGGGCTTTGGTTTGGGCCCATTTGGACTTGTCATGAGGAAGTTAGGCCCACTTAAGTGGCAAAAGGTGTCTGGAACCATAAGCTAACTTGCACAGCAAATAAGACCATCTTCAACATAAAATATGGTGAACCAGTCTTCATATTAATTGAAGCTCTGTCTGTTAGATTTCCAATGGTACCAGTTTCAGTACATATGACATACACAACTCAAGTTATGACCCAAATACTGCATGTAGGTCAGGATCCTGCGACAGCATGTCTTCTCTGGATTCCAGGCTGCATATGACCTTCTGAACGTCCGAATTAGCTTTGGAGCCCTGAAAGAAAGTTGTAGAAAATTCTCTCAGCTTTCCAACAAGGTATGACTCGGAATTTTTAGACATCCAGAACTCAAGGTATGCACGAAACACAGAGACAGCATATAATGCCCTGTATTGCTGGAAATTGCAATTAAGCATAAATGGATCCAAAGTCATGAAATGAGGTCTAAGTCTATGCAATTCAGCCCAAAAGAGGTTTAAAAGACTAAGTATGAGGAATAACTATTGTATAAAAAGTGTGTTCATCAGCGGGAAGTTTCGTCATTTATTTGACATGCAGGTTTCAACCGCCGCAAGCCATTCTGTGAGGAAGCTAAAGAAGACATAGTGGAGGAGGTCCACTTGCACGATGCTATCTACCTCCCCTGATAAGGATGTTTCTTCTCTCTCTTTTACTTTACTTGTCCTTATGTGACTGCTTGTTATTACTTGTCATCTGTTGATACTTTTTGAAGTTTCTACATTGAGGACAATGTAAAATTTAAGTGTGGGGGAGGGATTTCTGTATATAGTTTAGTTGATTAGGTTAGTTGATTAGTTTAGTTGATTACTTTACTATTTCTGTACATTTGTTGTTTTTTGTTTTAATTTTTTCTGTTTGTTGTTCTTGCTGTGTTTTTCTGTTTTTGTTGTCATTTTTCTGTTTTAATTACCCTCCAATGATGTTATAGAATTTGTAAAGTTGTAAGTTTAAAGTAATTACATTTCAAGGTTCATAGCATGATTGAATAACTTGTTTTCCATCCTTAATTTCACATGCTTGGTTTTAGATGTTGGATTGATGATTAAGTTTGATAGATACATGCCTTGTGAGTTTTGAGCCTTTTGATGAATGGATTTGGCATTTGTGCCATTCTTTTTCCTTCTTGTGTGATTTCACTCATGGAATTTGTTAACTCTAGAACTTGCTTGATTCTTTTTGAGGCTACATTTTCATTTGCATACATGAACATGATTGAGGCATTCTTTCTTGATTTAGCCACTTTGCCAAATAGCCAACCTTGTATTATTTCCCTTTGATTACCCCTATTGAGCCTATTTGCCTATCTTTGATATTAGCTCATTATATGCCTATGTACAAAATACCATGTTGTTACCTTACCTTAGGGAATGGGAGAGCATTGGTTCATTGTCTTAGAGGAGCTCTTATGCTTGTGGGTAATTAATAGTACAAGTGTGGAGGTTGTGAATCCTAATGTGCAAAGTATTATGTGAAAGAAAGAAAGAAAGAAAAAAAGAACCAATTGGTTCTGAGAAAAAAAAAAATCAGAATTGTGAAAAGGAAAAGAAAAGGAAAAGGAATATGTGCAAAGGAAGGAGAATATGCTTTACACACTTGGAATTTAATGTTTGTCATTTGAGCTCCTCTCCAATGTTCTCTTATTCTCTTTGAGTTTTTACCTTGTGATATCCATCTTCATTCATTCCTTTACCTTTACCCTTGGCCTTATTACAACCTTAAATAAAGTCCTCTTGATTTGTGTGTGCATTTGTTTGAGTAGTGGAGAAATAGAAGATAAGCAACCTTATGGTAGTGCATCTCTTCATGATTTTGATTGAGTGGAATACCTAATTTCTAAACACTTGAGGGATTGAGAGTGTATCTTATGAGGATCTATCATTCTTAACTTATGCTTTCCAATTGAAGTTACCTTGTTTGTTGATTTTGGATGAGAAGAAATTTTATTTCATGCATGCTGTGAGTTCCTTGAATCTTTAATTGCTTATCTTACTTGTGGTATGAACTTCTGCATTTCTTAAATATCATAAGAAAAATATCTGACACAAAAACAGTGATGAACCCAAATAGGGTCCCGGGGCAGATATAGCGACTCCCCAGGAAATATTCCAGTCCCAGATACAGTGAACCATAAGCAAAATATCTAAGTCAGAAACAGGGATATGCCGAAACAAGGTCCCTGGGCAGATATAGTGACTTACCATGAAACATTCCCGTCCCAGACACAGTGAACCATCGGAAAAATATCTGACTCAGATATCAGGATGAACAGAAACAGGGTCTCGGGGCAGATTTAGTGACTGACAAGGAAACAGTTTCGTCCCAGTTACAGTAAACTATAAGAAAAATATCCGACTCAGATACAAGGATTAACCGAAATAGGGTACCGGGGGCAGATATAGTGACTCACTAGGAAAAAGTCCCATTCTAGATACAGTGAACCATAAGAAAAATATCTGAGTCAGAAACAGGGTTGAACCGAAACAGGGTCCCGGGGTAGATATAGTGACTCACCAGGAAGCAGTCCCGTCCCAAATACAGTGAACCATAAGAAAAATATCCAACTCATATAGAAGGATGAACCGAAACAGGGTCCCAGGGCAGATATAGTGACTCACCAGGAAACAGTCCCGTCCCAGATACAGTGAACCATAAGAAAAATATCTGAGTCAGAAATAGGGTTGAACCGAAACAGGGTCCCGGGGCATATATAGTGACTCCCCAGGAAATAGTCCCGTCCCAGATAGAGTAATCCATAAGAAAAATGTCTGACTCAGATATACGGATAAACCGAAACAGGGTCCCATGGCAGATTTAGTGACTCACAAGGAAATAGTCCCGTCCCAGATACAGTGAACCATAAGAAAAATATCCGAGTCAGAAATCGGGATGAACCGAAATAGGTTCCTGGGGCAGATATAATGACTCCCCAGGAAACATTCCTGTCCCAGATACAGTGAACCATAAGCAAAATATCCGAGTCAAAAACAGGGATGAACCGAAACAGTGTCCCAGGGCAGATATAGTGACTCACTAGGAAACAGTCTCGTCCCAGATTTAGTGAACCATATGAAAAATATCTGACTCACATATATGGGTGAACCGAAACAGGATCCCGGTGCAGAATTAGTGACTCACTAGGAAACAGTCCCGTCATAGAGAAAGAGAACCATAAGAAAAATATCCGACTCAGATACAAGAATGCACCGAAATAGGGTCCCGGTGCAGATAGAGTGACTCACCAGGAAACATTCCCTTACCAGATACAGTGAACCATAAGAAAAATATCCGTGTCAGAAACAGGGAGAAACCGAAATAGGGTCCCGAGGCAGATATAGTGACTCACCAGGAAACAGTCAGTCCGAGATACAGTGAACCATAAGATAAATATCTGACTCAGATACAAGGATGAACCGAAACAGGGTCCCGAGGCGGATTTAAACACTCACAAGAAAGTAGTCCCGTCCCAGATACATTGAACCATAATAAAAGTAACCGACTCAGAAACAATGATGAACCGAAACAGGGTCCCAGGGCATATATAGTGACTCACCAGGAAACAGTCTCGTCCCAGATAGATTGATCCATAGGAAAAATGTCTGACTCAGATATACGGATAAACCGAAACAGGGTCCCACGGCAGATTTAGTGACTCACCAGGAAACAGTCCCGTCCCAGATACAGTGAACCATAACAAAAATGTCCTAGTCAGAAAGAGGGATAATCGAAATAAGGTCCCGGGGCAGATATAGTGACTCCCAAGGAAACAGCCTGTCCCAGATATTGTGAACCATAAGCAAAATATCTTAGTCAGAAACAGGGATCAACAGAAACAGGGTCACGGGGCAGATATAGTGACTCAACTGGAAACAGTCCTGTCACAAATACAGTGAATCATAAGAAAAATATCCGAATCAAATATACGGATAAACCGAAACATGGTCCCGGGGCAGATTTAGTGACTCAAAATGAAACAGTCCCCTCCTAGATACAGTTAACCATAAGAAAAATATCCGAATTTGATACAAGGATGATCCGAAATAGGGTCCCGGGGCAGATATAGTGACTCACCAGGAAATAATCCCGTCCCAGATACAATGAACCATAAGAAAAATATCCATGTCAGAAACATGGAGGAAGCGAAATATGCTCCTGAGGCAGATATAGTGACTCACTAGGAAACAGTCTGTCCCAGATACAGTGAACCATAAGAAAAATATCCAACTCAAATACAAAGATGAACCGAAATAGGGTCCCGGGGTAGATTTAGTGACTTACAAGAAAACATACCGGTCCCAGATACAGTGAACCATAAGAAAAATATTCGACTCCGATACAAGGTTGAACCGAAACAGGATCCCGGGGCAGATATACTGACTCACCAGGAAATAGTTTCGTCCTAGATACAGTCAACTATAAGAAAAATATATGACTCAGATATAGGGATGAACCAAAACAGGGTCCCTGGGTAGATTTAGTGACTCATAAGGAAACAGTTTCGTCGCAGATACAGTAAACCATAAGAAAAATATCCGACTCAGATACAAGGATGAACCGAAACAGGGTCCCGGGGCATATATACTGACTCACCAGGAAACAGACCCGTCCCAGATATAGTGATCCATAGAAAAATGTCTGACTCAGACATACCGATAAACCGAAACAGGGTCCCGGGGCAGATTTAGTGACTCAAAAGGAAACAGTCCCGTCCTAAATACAGTGAACCGTAAGAAAAATATCTGAATTAGATAGAACGTTGAACCGAAACAGGATCCCGGGGAAGATATAGTGACTCATCAGGAAATAGTCCCCTCCCATTTACAGTGAACCATCTGAAAAATATCTGAGTCAGAAACAGGGTTGAATCGAAACAGGGTCCTGGGGTAGATATAGTGACTCACCAGGAAACAGTCTCGTCTCAAATACAGTGAACCGTAAGAAAAATATCCGACTCAGATATACGGATAAACCGAAACAGGGTCCCAGGGCAGATTTAGTGACTCACCAGGAAATAGTCCCGTCCCAGATACAGTGAACTATAAGAAAAATATCCGAGTCAGAAACAGGGAGGAACCGAAAAAGGGTCCCGAGGCAGATATAGTGACTCCCCAGGAAACAGTCCAGTCCCAGATACAGTGAACCATAAGCAAAATATCTGAGTCAGAAACAGGGGTAAGCCGAAACAGGGTCCCGGGGCGGATATCGTGACTTACCATGAAACATTCCCGTCCCAGATACATTGAACCATCAGAAAAATATCTTACTCAAATATAAGGATGAAATGAAACAGGGTCCCGGGGCATATATAGTGACTCACCAGGAAACAGACCCGTCCCAGATACAGTGATCCATAAGAAAAATGTCTGACTCAGATATACAGATAAACCGAAACAGGGTCCCGGGGCAGATTTAGTGACTTAAAAAGAAACAGTCCCATCCTAGATACAGTGAACCATAAGAAAAATATCTGAATTAGATAGAAGGATGAACCGAAACAGGGTCCCCGGGCAGATATAGTGACTCACCAGGAAACACTCCTGTCCCAGATACAGTGAATCATAAGAAAAATATCCTGTCAGAAACAGAGAGTAACCGAAATAGGGTCCCGAGGCAGATATAGTGACTCCCCAGGAAACAGTCCAGTCTCAGATACGCTGAACCATAAGCAAAATATCCGAGACCGAAACAGGGATAAACCGAAACAGGGTCCCAGGGCAGATATAGTGACTTACCATGAAACTTTCCCGTCCCAGATTCAGTTAACTATAAGAAAAAAATCTGACTCAAATATAGGGATGAACAGAAACAGGGTCTCGAGGCAGATTTAGTGACTGACAAGGAAACATTTCCATCCCAGATACAGTAAACCATAAGAAAAATAACCAACTCAGATACAAGGATGAAACGAAAAAGGGTCCCGGGGCAGATATTGCGACTCACCAGGAAACATTCCCATCCCAGATACAGTGAACCATAAGCAAAATATGTGGATTAGATATAGGGATGAACCGAACAGGGTCCCGCAGCAGATTTAGTGACTTACAAGGAAACAGTCCGGTCCCAGATACAATAAACCATAAGAAAAATATCCGACTCAGATACAAGGATGAACCGAAACAGGGTCTCGGGGTAGATATAGTGACTCACCAGGAAACAGTCCCGTCCCAGATACAGTGAACTATAAGAAAAATATCTGACTCAGACATAGGGAAAAACAGAAACAGGGTCCCGTGGAAGATTTAGTGACTCACAAGGAAACAGTTCCATCTCAGATACAGTGAACCATAAGAAAAATATCTTAGTCAGAAACAGGTATGAATCGAAACAGGGGCCCGGGGCAGATATAGTGACTCACCAGGAAACAGTCCAGTCCCAGATACAGTGAACCAAATGAAAAATATCTGACTCAGATATAACGATGAAGCGAAATAGGATCCCAGTGCAGAATTAGTGACTTACATGGAAATAGTCCTGTCCCGAATAAAGAGAACCATAAGAAAAATATCCGACTCAGATACAAGAATGTACCGAAACAGGGTCCCGGTGCAGATATAGTGACTCACCAGGAAACATTCCCTTCCCAAATATAGTGAACCATTAGAAAAATATATGATTTAGATATAGGGATGAAAAAAAACAGGGTCCCGGGACAGATTTAGTGACTAACAAGGAAACAGTCCCATCCCAGATACAGGGAACCATAAGAAAAATATACGACTCAGATACAAGGATGAACCGAAACAGGGTCCCGGGGCATATATAGTGACTCACCAGGAAACAGTCCCATCCCAGATACAGTGATCCATAAGAAAAATGTTTGACTCAGATACAAGGATGAACCGAAACAGGTTCCCAGGCCAGATTTAGTGACTTACAAGGAAACAGTCTTGTCACAGATACAATGAACCATAAGAAAAATATCCGAGTCAGAAACAGGGAAAAATTGAAATAGGGTCCCGGGGCAGATATAGTGACTCCCCAGGAAATAGTCCTGTCCCTGATACAGTGAACCATAAGAAATATATCTGAGACAGAAACAGAGATGAATAGAAACAGGGTCCCGGGGCAGATATAGTGACTCACCAGGAAACATTGCCGTCCTAGATACAGTGAACCATAAGAAAAATATCTGACTCAGATATAGCGATGAACAGAAACAGGGCCCCGGGACAGATTTAGTGACTCACAAGGAAACAGTTCCATCCCAGATACAGTGAACCATTTGAAAAATATTTGAGTCAGAAACAGTGATGAACCGAAACAGGGTCCCGAGGAAGATATATTGGCTCACATGGAAACAGTCTCGTCCCAGATACAATGAACCATAAGAAAAAAATCTGACTCAGATAATGGGATGAACCAAAACAGGATTCCGTTGTAGAATTAGTGTCTTACACGGAAATAGTCCCGTCCCAAATACATTGAACTATAAGAAAAATATTCGAGTCAGAAACAGGGTTGAACCAAACAAGGACCCGGGGCAGATATAGTGACTCAACAGGAAACAGTCCCGTCCCAAATACAGTGAACCATAAGAAAAATATCCGACTCAGATATATGGATAAAACGAAACAGGTTCCCAGGCCAGATTTAGTGACTTACAAGGAAACAGTCTTGTCACAGATACAATGAACCATAAGAAAAATATCCGAGTCAGAAACAGGGATAAACTGAAATAGGGTCCCGGGGCAGATATAGTGACTCCCCAGGAAATAGTCCTGTCCCTGATACAGTGAACCATAAGAAATATATCTGAGACAGAAACAGAGATGAATAGAAATAGGGTCCCGAGGCAGATATAGTGACTCACCAGGAAACATTGCCGTCCTAGATACAATGAACCATAAGAAAAATATCTGACTCAGATATAGCGATGAACAGAAACAGGGTCCCGGGACAGATTTAGTGACTCACAAGGAAACAGTTCCATCCCAGATACAGTGAACCATTTGAAAAATATTTGAGTCAGAAACAGTGATGAACCGAAACAGGGTCCCGAGGAAGATATATTGGCTCACATGGAAACAGTCTCGTCCCAGATACAATGAACCATAAGAAAAAAATCTGACTCAGATAATGGGATGAACCAAAACAGGATTCCGTTGTAGAATTAGTGTCTTACACGGAAATAGTCCCGTCCCAAATACATTGAACTATAAGAAAAATATCAGACTCAGATACAAGAATGTACCAAAACAGGGTCCCGGGGCAGATATAGTGACTCACCAGAAAACATGCCCTTCCCAGATACAATGAACCATTAGAAAAATATATGACTTAGATATAGGGATGAACCGAAACAGGGTCCCGGGGCAGATTTAATGACTCAAAAGGAAACAGTCCCGTCCAAGATACATTGAACCATAAGAAAAATATCCGAATTAGATAGAATGATGAACCGAAACAGGGTCCCCGGGGTAGATACAGTGACTCACCTGGAAACAGTCCCGTCCCAGATACAATGAACCATAAGAAAAATATCCGACTCAGATACAAGGATGAACCGAAACAAGGTCCCGTTGTAGAATTAGTGACTTACACGGAAACTGTCCCGTCCCAGATACAGTGAACCATTAGAAAAAGATATGACTTAGATATAGGGATGAACCCAAACAGGGTCTCGGGGCAGACTTAGTGACTCAAAAGGAAACAGTCCCGTCCAAGATACAGTGAACCATAAGAAAAATATCTGAATTAGATAGAATAATGAACCGAAATAGGGTCCCGGCGCAGATATAATGACTCACCAGGAAACAGTCCCGTCCCAGATATAGTGAACCATAAGAAAAATATCCGACTCAGATACAAGAATGTACCAAAACAAAGTCCCGGGGCAGATATACTGACTCACAAGGAAACATTCCCTTCCCAGATATAGTGAACCATTAGAAAAAGATATGACTTGGATATAGGGATGAACCGAAACAGGGTCCCGGGGCAGATTTAGTGACTCACAAGGAAATAGTCTTGTCCCAGATACAGTAAACCATAGGAAAAATATTCGACTAAGATACAAGGATGAACCGAAACAGGGTCCCGGGGAAGATATAGTGACTCACCAGGAAACATTCACGTCCCAGATATAGTGAACCATAAGAAAATTATCTGACTCAGATACAAGGATGAACCGAAACAGGGTCCCGGGGCAGATTTAGTGACTTACAAGGAAACATTTTGGTCCTAGATATAGTGAACCATAAGAAAAATATCCGACTCAGATACAAGGATGAACCGAAACAGGGTCCTGGGGCAGATATAGTGACTAACCAGGAAACAGTCCCGTCCCAGATACAGTGAACCATAAGAAAAATATCTGACTCAGATACAAGGATGAACCGAAACACGGTCCCGGGGCAGATATAGTGACTAACCAGGAAACAGTCCCGTCCCAGATACAGTGAACCATAAGAAAAATAGTCGACTCAGATACAAGGATGAACCGAAACAGGGTCCCGGGGTAGATATAGTGACTCACCAGGAAACAGTCCCGTCTCAGATACAGTGATCCATAAGAAAAATGTCTGACTCAGATATACAGATCAACCAAAACAGGGTCCCAGGGCAGATTTAGTGGCTCACAAGGAAACAATCCCGTCCCAGATACAGTGAACCATAAGAAAAATATCCGAGTCAGAAACAGAGATGAACCAAATTAGGGTCCCGGGGCAGATATAGTGAATCCCCAAGAAACAGTCCTGTCCTAGATACAGTAAACATAAGAAAAATGTTCGAGTTAGAAACATTGATAATTTGAAACAAGGTCCTGGGGTAGATATAATGACTCTCTTGGAAACATTCCCATCCCAGATACAATGAACCATAAGAAAAATATTTGACTCTGACATAGGGAAGAACAGAAACAGGGTCTCGTGGCAGATTTAGTGACTCACAAGGAAACAGTTCCTTCCCAGATACAGTGAACCATAAGAAAAATATCCAAGTCAGAAACAGGGATGAACCGAATTAGGGTCCCGGGGCAGATATAGTGACTCCTAAGGAAACAGTCCAATCCAAGATACAGTGAACCATAAGCAAAATATCCGACTCAGATACAATGTTGAACTGAAACATGATCCCGGGGCAGATATAGTGACTCACCAGGAAACAGTTTTATCCCAGATACAGTGAACCATAAGAAAAATATATGACTCAGATATTAGGATGAACCGAAACAGGGTCCCGTGGCAAATTTAGTGACTCACAAGGAAACAGTCTGATGAACACACTTTTTATATAATAGTTATCCCTCATACTTAGTCTTTTAAACCTCTTTTGGGCTGAATTGCATAGACTTAGACCTCATTTCATGACTTTGGATCCATTTATGCTTAATTGCAATTTCCAGCAATACTGGGCATTATATGCTGTCTTTGTGTTTCGTGCATATCTTGAGTTCTGGATGTCTAAAAATTCTGAGTCATACCTTGTTGGAAAGCTGAGAGAATTTTATACAACTTTCTTTCAGGGCTCCAAAGCTAATTCGGACGTTCAGAAGGTCATATGCAGCCTGGAAGCCAGAGAAGACATGCTGTCGCAGGATCCTGACCTACATGCAGTATTTGGGTCATAAATTGAGTTGTGGATGTCATATGGACCTGAAATTGGTACCATTGGAAAGCTAACAGACAGAGCTTCAATTGATATGAAGACTGGTTCACCATATTTTATGTTGAAGATGGTCTTATTTGCTGTGCAAGTTAGCTGACGGTTCCAGACACCTTTTGCCACTTAAATGGGCCTAACTTCCTCATGACAAGTCCAAATGGGCCCAAACCAAAGCCCAATTGAAGCTAAGGCCCATGGGAACAAGTGTGCCCTAAGGGCAATTTGGGTGTGCATGTAAATTTGGAGGTCTATATCAGCAAGAGGAGACAGCCGAAATGGAGAATCAAGTCATTAGATATTTTAGACAGCTTTCTAGCTTTCCTTAGCTCTTAAGTTTTCTCTTAGATATTTTGTAAGAACTCAGCTCTTCTTGTTCATGGAGGGCTAAATCATCATATCAATCCAGGTTTTGCTATTCTGATTATTGATTTTGAGATTATGTGTTGTTGTTCTTCATTTTAGTTGTTAATCAAGTTCTTTCAATCCTCTGAAATATTCTGTTTGAATTGCTTAATTCGGATTGGATTATTCATGTGTTCATATTCTGTTTGCATGTGATAAAAGAGGATTGTATGGTTAATTAATGGTTCTAAGCTTGGACGGATTAATTACCTTGGCTGGATTCAGGACTTGGGTTAAACTGGACTTGAATGTTTGCTTAATTCATTTAGTCCCTTGTTGAACCAAATTCTGGTTGCTTAACCAGTAGACATCCATAGAACATTGAGAGGCTTCTTGATATGTTTTAAAGGCCAAGAACATGATTAATAATTAAATGGATCCTTGGAAATCAAGGATGAATCAAAATCAGAATTAGTTAAGACTTGGATTGGTTGCTTTCTCTTAAACTCTACCACTTTCAATTAATTTTTGTTAATCACATAAACAAACACAACCCCCCTGTTTATATGCCTCTCAATATGATTCACCAAATAGAACAATCCTTAGGTTCGACTTAGGGCTGCCCTTTGCTGCAAGTAGCTTAGGAACCGACCTTAAACTTAATTAATTTGAGGAGCCTCGGCAGCTCATCAAATTTTGGCGCCGTTGCCGGGGATTATTCTAGTTTTGGTCAATCATATTAGGAGTTTACTTTACTGCTAACCCTTCATAAACCCCCTTTGTTGTTTTGTCTTGGTAGTTTTTGGTGAAAGCGGGTGATTTTAGGCAAATTTTTCAGAAAATTTAGTACAAATTTGAGTAAAACCCCTTTTTGGTCCCTGAAAAATTCAACGATGGACAAGTTAGTCCCCCAAAAATGTTCGCTGACAATTTCGTCCTCAAATTATGGTTCCGTACGACAAATTAGTCCTCGAAAAATTTTCGTTGACAATTTAGTCCTCGAATTATAGTTCCGTACGACAAATTAGTCCTCAGTTGAGGATTAATTCGAGGACTAATTTGTCGTATGAAACCATAATTCGAGGACTAAATTGTCAGCGAATATAATTCGAGGACTAATTTGTCGTACGGAACCATAATTCGAGGACAAAATTGTCAGTGAACATTTTTGGAGGACTAACTTGTCAATCACTGAATAATTCAGGGACTAAAAAGGGGTTTTACTCTACAAATTTTTTAGCCCAGAATAACCTGAGAATTGGTCAGTTGAAGGAAAACGCCCTGGAAAGAAAAACTCACTGCTTTGCAGTGAGCCCCACCTATTTTGGCCAAATTCCATCGTTTAGTCCACTTTTTCAATTTTTTAATATTTTTTATTTGATTTTTGACTTCCATTTTCATTCACCTTTCGTCCTGTGGTGGTAGAAAAATTTCAAAAAATGTTTAGATACATTTTCTAGTCCTATTTTGGTGTCTTTTTACCTTTATTTTGTGTTTTTGGTGTGTTTCGGTTTTAGTTCAATTTTGTCACGTTTTGTGTGATTTTGTGTTTTGTTGTATGTTTTGGTGTGTTTTGTTGTTCTATCACTTTTTGTTCATGGTGCATACTAGGTTCCCCTACTACTAAAAGAGTCAAAGAGGTTGTTGCATCACTTTCTGACAAACAGAGGATGGACCATAGACTTGATGAATTGACATCTTTGGTGAGACAATTAGTAGTGGGACAACAAGCACCTGAACCAGCTAAGCAACCATACCAACAACAGAGCCAGTTTCAACAAACTAGGCCACCATTCCAGCAGCAGCCTATGCCACCAGCTCACCCGTCAACATCCAAACCTGAGCCTTGATTGGAAGATTTAGTCAAGCAGATGGCCACAAGCAACATCCAATTCCAACAGAGGGCAGAATCCACCATGCAGAATCTGGAAACACAGATTGGGCAATTGGCATCATCTGTGAGTTAATTGCAATCCCAGGGTTCTGGTGCATTTCCTTCTCAGACCATGGAGTTTGGAGACTCTGTTGTGCAGTTCAATATTTTTGAGCCTATGCAGCATTCCATGGATGAGCACTCTGTCTTTCACATTGATTTGACTGATGATCTAGTTGGGGATGGGTATGATGAGCTCTGTGCTGACTTCCCAGATTTTGTTGGTGTTGATGACCCTCTTCGGTGCCCCTCCTGTCCTGACTGTGATGGTGATATACCTTGTGCAGTATGTTCTGAGATATCTGCCTTCTTGAGCACTCCTGATTCTATGTGCTGCAATTGTGGTGATTCTGTTTGCCCTGCTTGTTCTGAGATTGCAGTATTTTTAGAACAAGATGACTCTATTCCAGAGGCTGTGGTCATTGATGCTCCTACAGAGTTAGTGGATGTGTCTGAGGAGCTATGTTATGAATTCCCTGACTTTGTGGGTATAGAGGAGTATGTCCAGTGCCATTCACATGCTGTTTCTGATGGTGACATGAGTTGTGCTATCTGTGCAGAAATTTCTACATTTTTAAGCGATGGCAATCCTGGTGAATCTGAATCTAATTCTGCTTTTGGTTCTGGTTCTGATTCTGCGGCTTTAGCAGATGATTCTACCGGGGCAACTCAAGACTTCGTGAGAATGGTCTTTGACCCCGGTATCTAGCCGTGTTTGCTGCACATAATCGGAAGATGCTACCTTGAGCTTCAGGGGAGTGCATTTTCTAATTATCTTATTGTAATTGTATTCTATTTTCTATTCTATTTTGCTTTAGTCTGTTTTTGTTTTTTGTTTTTGCTTCTTTTTCTATTTTCTGTTCATTTTATTTTCAATTTTTTGTTTTTGATGTCTGCTTTATCTTACCCCACATGCGTGCGGGAAGTTTGGTCATTTATTTGACATATAGGTTTCAACCGCCGCCAGCCATTCTGTGAGGTAGCTAAAGAGGACATAGTGGAGGAGGTCCACTTGCACGATGTCATCTACCTCCCCTGATAAGGATGTTTCTTCTCTCTCTTTTACTTTACTTGTCCTTATGTGACTGCTTGTTATTACTTGTCATCTGTTGATACTTTTTGAAGTTTTTACATTGAGGACAATGTAAAATTTAAGTGTGGGGGAGGGATTTCTGTATATAGTTTAGTTGCTTTATTGTTTTCTGTTTAGTTGATTAGGTGTTTTCTGTTTAGTTAATTAGGTTAGTTGATTAGTTTAGTTGATTACTTTACTATTTCTGTACATTTGTTGTTTTCTGTTTTAATTTTTTCTATTTGTTGTTCTTGCTGTGTTTTTCTGTTTTTGTTGTCATTTTTCTGTTTTAATTACCCTCCAATGATGTTATAGAAATTGTAAAGTTGTAAGTTTAAAGTAATTACATTTCAAGGTTCATAGCATGATTGAATAACTTGTTTCCATCCTTAATTTCACATGCTTGGTATTAGATGTTGGATTGATGATTAAGTTTGATAGATACATGCCTTGTGAGATTTTGAGCCTTTTGATGAATGGATTTAGCAAATGTGCCATTCTTTTCCTTCTTGTGTGATTTCACTCATGAAATTTGTTAACTCTAGAACTTGCTTGATTCTTTTTGAGGCTACATTTTCATTTGCATACATGAACATGATTGAGGCATTCTTTCTTGATTTAGCCACTTTGCCAAATAGCCAACCTTGTATTATTTCCCTTTGATTACCCC
>QAOA01002887.1:341179-428677 GCA_003255065.1 Cercis canadensis
TAAGTTTTCTCTTAGATATTTTGTAAGAACTCAGCTCTTCTTGTTCATGGAGGGCTAAATCATCATATCAATCCAGGTTTTGCTATTCTGATTATTGATTTTGAGATTATGTGTTGTTGTTCTTCATTTTAGTTGTTAATCAAGTTCTTTCAATCCTCTGAAATATTGTGTTTGAATTGCTTAATTCGGATTGGATGATTCATGTGTTCATATTCTGTTTGCATGTGATAAAAGAGGATTGTATGGTTAATTAATGGTTCTAAGCTTGGACGGATTAATTACCTTGGCTGGATTCAGGACTTAGGTTAAACTGGACTTGAATGTTTGCTTAATTCATTTAGTCCCTTGTTGAGCCGAATTCTAGTTGCTTAACCAGTAGACATCCATAGAACATTGAGAGGCTTCTTGATATGTTTTAAAGGCCAAGAACATGATTAATAATTAAATGGATCCTTGGAAATCAAGGATGAATCAAAATCAGAATTAGTTAAGACTTGGATTGGTTGCTTTCTCTTAAACTCTACCACTTTCAATTAATTTTTGTTAATCACATAAACAAACACAACCCCCCTGTTTATATGCTTCTCAATATGATTCACCAAATAGAACAATCCTTAGGTTCGACTTAGGGCTGCCCTTTGCTGCAAGTAGCTTAGGAACCGACCTTAAACTTAATTAATTTGAGGAGCCTCGGCAGCTCATCACAGTCCCGTCCCAGATACATTAAACCCTAAGAAAAATAACCGACTCAGATACAAGGGTGAACCGAAACAGGCTCCCCGGGCAGATATAATGACTCACCAGGAAACATTCCCGTGCCAGATATAGTGAACTATAAGAAAAATATCCGACTCAGATACAAGAATAAACCGAAACAGGGTCCCGGGGCGTATATTGTGACTCACCAGGAAACATTCCCGTCCCAGATACAGTGAACCATAAGAAAAATATATGACTCTGATATTGGGATGAAACGAAATAGGATCTTGGGGCAGATTTAGTGACTTACGAGGAAACAGTCCGGTCCCAGATAAAGTGAAGCATAAGAAAAATATCCGACTTAGATACACAGATGAACCGAAACAGGGTCCCAGGGCAGATATAGTGACTCACCAGGAAACAGTCCCGTCCCAGATACAGTGAACCATAAGAAAAATATCTGAGTCAGAAATAGGGTTGAACCGAAACAGGGTCCCGGGGTAGATATAGTGACTCACCAGGAAACAGTCCCGTCACAGATATAGTGAACCATAAGAAAAATATCCAAGTCACAAATAGGGAGGAACCGAAATAGGGTCCCAAGGAAGATACAGTGACTCCCAAGGAAACAGTCCAATCCCAGTTACAGTAAACCATAAGCAAAATATCCGACTCAGATACAAGGTTGAACAGAAATAGGGTCCCGGGGCTGATATAGTGACTAACTAGGAAACAGACCCGTCCCAGATACAGTGCACCATAAGAAAAATGTCTGACTCAGATATACGGATAAAACAAAACAGGGTCCTGGGGCAGATTTAGTGACACAAAAGGAAACAGTCCCGTCCCAGATAAAGAGAGCCATAGGAAAAATAACTGAGTCAGAAACAGGGTTGAACCGAAACAGGGTCCCGAGGTAGATATAGTGACTCACCAGGAAACAGTCACGTCCTAAATACAGTGAACCATAAGAAAAGTATCCGACTCAGATACAAGGATGAACTGAAACAGGGTCCCGGGGCAGATATAGTGACTAACCAGGAAACAGAACCATCCCAGATACAGTGATCCATAAGAAAAATGTTTGACTAAGATATACGAATAAACCAAAAGAGGGTCCCGGGCAGATTTAGTGACTCAAAAGGAAACAGTCTCGTCCCAGATACAGTGAACCATAAGAAAAATATCTGAGTCAGAAATAGGGTTGAACCGAAACAGGTCCCGAGGCAGATATAGTGACTCACCAGGAAACTGTCCCATCCCAAATACAGTGAACTATAAGAAAAGTATCCGACTCAGATATACGGATAAACCGAAACAGGGTCCCAGGGTAGATTTAGTGACTCACAAGGAAACAGTCCCGTCCCAGATATAGTGAACCATAAGAAAAATATCCGACTCAGAAACAGGGACGAACAGAAATAGGGTCCTGGGGCAGATATAGTGACTCCCCAGGAAACAGTCCTGTCCCAGATAAAGTGAACCGTAAGCAAAATATCCGATTCAGAAACAGGGATGAACCGAAACAGGGTCCCGGGGCAGAAATAGTGACTCAGGAAGAAACTCTCCCGTCTCAGATACAGTGAACCATTAGAAAAAGATATGACTTAAATATAGGGATGAACCGAAACAGGGTTCCGGGGTAGATTTAGTGACTCACAAGGAAACAGTCCCGTCCCAGATACATTGAACCCTAAGAAAAATATATGACTCAGATATAGGGATGAACCGAAACTGGGTCCCGGGGTAGATTTAGTGACTCACAAGGAAACAGTCCCGTCCCAGATACAGTAAACCATAAGAAAAATATCCGACTCAGATACAAGGATGAACCGAAACAGGGTCCCGGGGCAGATATAGTGACTTTCCATGAACCATTCCCGTCACAGATACATTGAACCATAAGAAAAATATCTGACTCAGATATAAGGATGAACAGAAACAGGGTCTCGGGGCAGATTTAGTGACTTAAATGGAAACAGATTGGGCCCAGATACAGTGAACCATAAGAAAAATATCCGACTCAGTTAGAAGGTTGAACCGACCTAGGATCCCGGTGCAGAATTAGGGACTTACACGGAAACAGTCCCGTCCCAGATACAGTGAACCATAAGAAAAATATTCGACTCAGATACAAGAATGTACCAAAACAAAGTCCAGGGGCAGGTATAGTAACTCACCAGGAAACATTCCCTTCCTAGATATAGTGGACCATTATAAAAAGATATGACTTAGATATAGGGATGAACCGAAACAGGGTCCCGGGGCAGATTTAGTGACTCACAAGGAAATAGTTCCATCCCAGATACAGTGAACCATAAGAAAAATATCCGAGTCAGAAACAGGGATGAACCGAATTAGGGTCCCGGGGCAGATATAGTGACTCCCAAGGAAACAGTCCAATCCAAGATACAGTGAACCATAAGCAAAATATCCGACTTAGATATAAGGTTGAACTGAAACAGGAACCTGGGGCAGATATAGTGACTCACCAGGAAATAGTTTCGTCCCAGATACAGTGAACTATAAGAAAAATATAAGACTCAGATTATTGGGATAAACCGAAACAAGGTCCCGTGGCAGATTTAGTGACTCAGAAAGAAACAGTCCCGTCCCAGATACATTAAACCCAAAGAAAAATATCCGACTCAGATACAAGGATGAACCGAAACAGGGTCCTGGGACAGATATAGTGACTCAACAGGAAACAGTCTCGTCCCAGATATAGTGAACCATAAGAAAAATATCTGACTCAGAAATAGGGTTGAACCAAAACAGGGTCTCGGGGTAGATATAGTGACTCACCAGGAAACAGTCCCATCACAGATACAGTGAACCATAAGAAAAATATCAGAGTCACAAACAGGGAGGAACCGAAATAGGGTCCTGAGGCAGATACAGTGACTCCCATGGAAACAGTCCAATCCCAGATACAGTAAACCATAAGCAAAATATCTGACTCAAATACAAGACTGAACCGAAAGGGGATCCCAGGGCAGATATAGTGACTCACCAGGAATTAGTTCCATGCCAGATATAGTGCGCCATAAGAAAAATATCTGACTCAAATATAGGGATGAACCGAAGCAGGATCCCGGTGCAGAATTAGTGACTTACACGGAAACAGTCCCGTCCCAGATACAGTGAACCATTAGAAAAATATCCGACTCAGATACAAGAATGTACCAAAACAGGGTCCCGGGGCAGATATTATGACTCACCAGGAAACATTCCCTTCCTAGATACAGTGAACCATTAGAAAAAAGATATGACTTAGATATAAGGATGAACCGAAACTGGGTTCCGGGGCTGATTTAGTGACTCACAAGGAAACAGTCCCGTCCCAGATACATTGAACCATAAGAAAAATATGTGACTCAGATATAGGGATGAACCGAAATAGGGTCCCGAGGCAGATAGAGTGACTCACAAGGAAACAGTCCTGTCCCAGATACAGTAAACCCATAAGAAAAATATTTGACTCTGATATAGCGATGAACAGAAACAGGGTCCTAGGTCAGATTTAGTGACTCACAAGGAATTAATTCCATCCTAGATACATTGAACCCTAAGAAAAATATCTGACTCAGATATAGGGATGAACCGAAACAGGGTCCTGGGGCAGATTTAGTGACTCACAAGGAAACAGTCCCGTCCTTGATACAGTGAACAATAAGACAAATATCCGAGTTAGAAATAGGGTCCTGGGGCAGAAATAATGACTCCCCAGGAAACAGTCCTATCCCAAATACAGTGAACCATAAGCAAAATATCCGAGTCAGAAACAGGAATGACCCGGAACAGGGTCCCGGGGCAGATATAGTGACTCACCAGGAAACAGTCCCGTTCTAGATTCAGTGAACCATATGAAAAATATCTGACTCAGATATAGAGATGAACCGAAACAGGATCCGAGTGCAGAATTAGTGACTTACATGGAAACAGTGCCGTCCCAGATAAAGAGAAACATAATAAAAATATCTGACTCAGATACAAGAATGTACCGAAATAGGGTCCCGGTGCAGATATAGTGAATCACCAGGAAACATTCCCGTCCCAGATACAGTGGACCATTAGAAAAATATATGACTTAGATATAGGGATGAACTGAAATAGGGTCCCGGGACAGATTTAGTCACTCACAAGGAAACAGTCCCATCCCAGATACGGTGAACCATAAGAAAAATATCCGACTCAGATACAAGGATGAACCGAAACAGGGTCCCGGGGCAGATATATTGACTCACCAGGAAACAGTCCCGTCCCAGATACAATGAACCATAAGAAAAATATCCGTGTCAGAAACAGGGAGAAACCGAAATAGGGTCCCGAGGCAGATATATTGACTCACCAGGAAACTATCCGTCCCAAATACAGTGAACCATAAGATAAATATCTGACTCAGATACAAAGATGAACCGAAACAGGGTCCCGGGGCAGATATAAAGACTCACAAAGAAATAGTCCCGCCCCAGATAGAGTGAACCATAAGAAAAATATCCGACTCAGATACAAGGATGAACCGAAACAGGGTCCCGAGGCACATATTGTGACTCACCAAGAAACAGTCCCGTCCCAAATAGAGTGATCCATAAGAAAAATGTCTGACTCAGATACAAGGATGAACCAAAATAGGGTCCGGGGGCAGATATAAAGACTCACAAGGAAATAGTCCCGTCCCAGATACAGTGAACCATAAGAAAAATATCCGACTCAGATACAAGGATGAACCGAAACAGGGTCCCAGGGCATATATTATGACTCACCAGGAAACAGTCTCGTCCCAAATAGAGTCATCCATAAGAGAAATGTCTGACCCAGATATACGGATAAACCGAAACAGGGTGCCGGGGCAGATATAATGACTCCCCAGGAAACAGTCCCGTCCCAGATACAGTGAACCATAAGAAAAATATCCGAGTGAGAAACAGGGAGGAACCAAAATAGGGTCCCGAGGCAGATATAGTGACTCCCAAGAAACAGTCCAGTCCGAGATACAGTGAACCATAAGCAAAATATATGAGTCAAAAATAGGGATAAGCTGAAACAGGGTCCCGGGGCAGATATAATGACTTACCATGAAACATTCCCGTCCCAAATACAGTGAACCATCAGAAAAATATCTGACTCAGATATCGGGATGAACGGAAAAAAGGTCTCGGGGCAGATTTAGTGACTGAGAAGGAAACAGTTCCGTCCCAGATACAGTAAACCATAAGAAAAATATCTGACTCAGATACAAGGATGAACCGAAACAGGGTCCCGGGAAAATATAGTGACTCACCAGGAAACATTCACGTCCCAAATATAGTGAACCATAAGAAAGATATCTGACTCAGATACAAGGATGAACCGAAACAGGGTCCCGGGACAGATTTAGTCTTTTACAAGGAAACATTTTGGTCCTAGATACAGTGAACCATAAGAAAAATATCCGACTCAGATACAAGGATTAACCGAAACAGGGTCCCGGGGCAGATATAGTGACTAACCAGGAAACAGTCCCGTCCCAGATACAGTGAACCATAAGAAAAATAGCCGACTCAGATACAAGGATGAACCGAAACAGGGTTCCGGGGTAGATATAGTGACTCACTAGGAAACAGTCCCGTCTCAGATACAGTGAGACATAAGAAAAATGTCTGACTCAAATATATGGATAAACCAAAATAGGGTCCCAGGGCAGATTTAGTGGCTCACAAGGAAACAATCCCGTCCCAGATACAGTGAACCATAAGAAAAATATCCGAGTCAGAAACAGAGATGAACCAAATTAGGGTCCCGGGGCAGATATAGTGAGTCCCCAAGAAACAGTCTTGTCCTAGATACAGTGAACATAAGAAAAATATTCGAGTCAGGAACATGAATAATTTGAAACAAGGTCCCGGGGTAGATATAATGACTCTCATGGAAACATTCACATCCCAGATACAGTGAACCATAAGAAAAATATTTGACTCTGATATAGGGATGAACATAAACAGGGTCCCGTGGAAGATTTAGTTACTCACAAGGAAACAGTTCCTTCCCAGATATAGTGAACTATAAGAAAAATATCCGAGTCAGAAACAGGGATGAACCGAATTAGGGTCCCGGGGCAGATATAGTGACTCCTAAGGAAACAGTCCAATCCAAGATACAGTGAACCATAAGCAAAATATCCGACTCAGATACAATGTTGAACTGAAACATGATCCCGGGGCAGATATAGTGACTCACCAGGAAACAGTTTTGTCCCAGAAACAGTGAACCATAAGAAAAATATGACTCAGATATTAGGATGAACCGAAACAGGGTCCCGTGGCAGATTTAGTGACTCACAAGGAAATAGTCCCGTCCCAGATACATTAAACCCTAAGAAAAATAACCGATTCAGATAAAAGGGTCAACCGAAACAGGGTCCCCGGGCAGATATAATGACTCACCAAGAAAAATTCCCGTCCCAGATATAGTGAACTATAAGAAAAATATCCGACTCAGATACAAGAATAAACCGAAACAGGGTTCCGGGGCGTATATTGTGACTCCCAAGAAACATTCCCGTCCCAGATACAGGGAACCATAAGAAAAATATATGTCTCTGATATTGGGATGAAACGAAATAGGGTCACGGGGCAGATTTAGTGACTTACAAGGAAACAGTCCGATCCCAGATAAAGTGAGCCATAAGAAAAATATCCGGCTCAGATACAAGGATGAACCGAAACAGGGTCCCGGGGCAGATAGAGTGACTTACCAGGAAACAGTCCCGTCCCAGATACAATGAACCATAAGAAAAATATCCGTGTTAGAAACAGGGAGAAACCGAAATAGGGTCCTGAGGCAGATATATTGACTCACCAGGAAACTATCCGTCCCAAATACAGTGAACCATAAGATAAATATCTGACTCAGATACAAAGATGAACCGAAACAGGGTCCCGGGGCAGATATAAAGACTCACAAAGAAATAGTCACGCCCCAGATAGAGTGAACCATAAGAAAAATATCCGACTCAGATACAAGGATGAACCGAAACAGGTTCCCGAGGCACATATTGTGACTCACCAAGAAACAGTCCCGTCCCAAATAGAGTGATCCATAAGAAAAATGTCTGACTCAGATACAAAGATGAACCGAAACAGGGTCCGGGGGCAGATATAAAGACTCACAAGGAAATAGTCCCGTCCTAGATACAGTGAACCATAAGAAAAATATCCGACTCAGATACAAGGATGAACCGAAACAGGGTCCCGGGGCATATATTGTGACTCACCAGGAAACAGTCTCGTCCCAAATAGAGTCATCCATAAGAAAAATGTCTGACCCTGATATACGGATAAACCGAAACAGGGTGTCGGGGCAGATATAATGACTCCCCAGGAAACAGTCCCGTCCCAGATACAGTGAACCATAAGAAAAATATCCGAGTGAGAAACAGGGAGGAACCAAAATAGGGTCCCGAGGCAGATATAGTGACCCCCAAGAAACAGTCCAGTCCGAGATACAGTGAACTATAAGCAAAATATATGAGTCAAAAATAGGGATAAGCTGAAACAGGGTCCCGGGAAAGATATAATGACTTTCCATGAAAGATTCCCGTCCCAAATACAGTGAACCATTAGAAAAATATATGACTCAGATATCGGGATAAATAGAAACAAGGTCTCGGGGCAGATTTAGTGACTGAGAAGGAAACAGTTCCGTCCCAGATACAGTAAACCATAAGAAAAATATCCGACTCAGATACAAGGATGAACCGAAACAGGGTCCCGGGGAAGATATAGTGACTCACCAGGAAACATTCACGTCCCAGATATAGTGAACCATAAGAAAAATATCTGACTCAAATACAAGGATGAACCGAAACAGGGTCCCGGGGCAGATTTAGTGTCTTACAAGGAAACCTTTTGGTCCTAGATACAGTGAACCATAAGAAAAATATCCGACTCAGATACAAGGAGTAACCGAAACAGGGTCCCGGGGCAGATATAGTGACTAACCAGGAAACAGTCCCGTCCCAGATACAGTGAACCATAAGAAAAATATCCGACTCAGATACAAGGATGAACCGAAACAGGGTCCCGGGGCAGATATAGTGACTCACCAGGAAACAGTCCCGTCCCAGATACAGTGAACCATAAGAAAAATATCCGACTCAGATACAAGGATGAACCGAAACAGGGTCCCGGGGCAGATATAGTGACTCACCAGGAAACAGTCCCGTCCCAGATACAGTGAACCATAAGAAAAATATCCGACTCAGATACAAGGATGAACCGAAACAGGGTCCCGGGGCAGATATAGTGACTAACCAGGAAACAGTCCCGTCCCAGATACAGTGAACCATAAGAAAAATATCCGACTCAGATACAAGGATGAACCGAAACAGGGTCCCGGGGCAGATATAGTGACTCACCAGGAAACAGTCCCGTCCCAGATACAGTGAACCATAAGAAAAATATCCGACTCAGATACAAGGATGAACCGAAACAGGGTCCCGGGGCAGATATAGTGACTCACCAGGAAACAGTCCCATCCCAGATACAGTGAACCATAAGAAAAATAGCCGACTCAGATACAAGGATGAACCGAAACAGGGTTCCGGGGTAGATATAGTGACTCACTAGGAAACAGTCTCATCTCAGATACAATGATACATAAGAAAAATGTCTGACTCAGATATACGGATAAACCAAAATAGGGTGCCAGGGCAGATTTAGTGGCTCACAAGGAAACAATCCCGTCCCAGATACAGTGAACCATAAGAAAAATATCCGAGTCAAAAACAGAGATGAACCAAATTAGGGTCCCGGGGCAGATATAGTGAATCCTCAAGAAACAGTCTTGTCCTAGATACAGTGAACATAAGAAAAATATTCGAGTCAGAAACATGGATAATTTGAAACAAGGTCCCGGGGTAGATATAATGACTCTCATGGAAACATTCACATCCCAGATACAGTGAACCATAAGAAAAATATTTGACTCTGATATAGGGATGAACATAAACAGGGTCCCGTGGAAGATTTAGTGACTCACAATCAAACAGTTCCTTCCCAGATACAGTGAACCATAAGAAAAATATCCGAGTCAGAAACAGGGATGAACCGAATTAGGGTCCCGGGGCAGATATAGTGACTCCTAAGGAAACAGTCCAATTCAAGATACAGTGAACCATAAGCAAAATATCTGACTCAGATACAATGTTGAACTGAAACATGATCCCGGGGCAGATATAGTGACTCACCAGGAAACAGTTTTGTCCCAGATACAGTGAACCATAAGAAAAACATATGACTCAGATATTAGGATGAACCGAAACAGGGTCCCGTGGCAGATTTAGTGACTCACAAGGAAATAGTCCCGTCCCAGATACATTAAACCCTAAGAAAAATAACCGACTCAGATACAAGGGTCAACCGAAACAGGGTCCCCAGGCAGATATAATGACTCACCAGGAAACATTCCCGTCCCAGATATAGTGAACTATAAGAAAAATATCCGACTCAGATACAAGAATAAACCGAAACAGGGTCCCGGGGCGTATATTGTGACTCACCAGGAAACATTCCCGTCCCAGATACAGTGAACCATAAAAAAAAATATATGACTCTGATATTGGGATGAAACGAAATAGGGTCCCGGGCAGATTTAGTGACTTACAAGGAAACAGTCAGGTCCCAGATAAAGTGAACCATAAGAAAAATATCCGACTTAGATGCAAAGATGAACCGAAACAGGATCCCTGGGCAGATATAGTGACTCACCAAGAAACAGTCCCGTCCCAGATACAGTGAACCATAAGAAAAATATCTGAGTCAGAAATAGGGTTGAACCGAAACAGGGTCCCGGGGTAGATATAGTGACTCACCAGGAAACAGTCCCGTCACAGATATAGTGAACCATAAGAAGAATATGCAAGTCACAAATAGGGAAGAACTGAAATAGGGTCCCAAGGAAGATACAGTGACTCCCAAGGAAACAGTCCAATCCCAGTTACAGTAAACCATAAGCAAAATATCCGACTCAGATACAAGGTTGAATAGAAATAGGGTCCCGGGGCAGATATAGTGACTAACTAGGAAACAGACCCGTCCCAGATACAGTGCACCATAAGAAAAATGTCTGACTCAGATATACGGATAAAACGAAACAGGGTCCTGGGGCAGATTTAGTGACACAAAAGGAAACAGTCCCGTCCCAGATAAAGTGAACCATAGGAAAAATATCTGAGTCAGAAACAGGGTTGAACCGAAACAGGGTCCCGAGGTAGATATAGTGATTCACCAGGAAACAGTCCCGTCCCAAATACAGTGAACCATAAGAAAAGTATCCGACTCAGATACAAGGATGAACCGAAACAGGGTCCCGGGGCAGATATAATGACTAACCAGGAAAAAGAACCATCCCAGATACAGTGATCCATAAGAAAAATGTTTGACTAAGATATACGAATAAACCGAAAGAGGGTCCCAGGGTAGATTTAGTGACTCACAAGGAAACAGTGCCGTCCTAGATATAGTGAACCATAAGAAAAATATCCGAGTCAGAAACAGGGATGAACAGAAATAGGGTCCTGGGGCAGATATAGTGACTCCCCAGGAAACAGTCCTGTCCCAGATAAAGTGAACCGTAAGCAAAATATCCAATTCAGAAACAGGGTCCCAGGGCAGAAATAGTGACTCACCAAGAAACTCTCCCATCCCAGATACACTGAACCATTAGAAAAAGATATGACTTAGATATAGGGATGAACCGAAACAGGGTTCCGGGGCAGATTTAGTGACTCACAAGGAAACAGTCCCGTCCCAGACACATTGAACCCTAAGAAAAATATATGACTAAGATATAGGGATGAACCGAAACTGGGTCCCGGGGTAGATTTAGTGACTCACAAGGAAACAGTCCCGTCCCAGATACAGTAAACCATAAGAAAAATATCCGACTCAGATACAAGGATGAACCGAAACAGGGTCCCGGGGCAGATATAGTGACTTACCATGAACCATTCCCGTCGCAGATACAGTGAACCATAAGAAAAATATCTGACTCATATATAAGGATGAACAGAAACAGGGTCTCGGGGCAGATTTAGTGACTTACATGGAAACAGATCGGTCCCAGATACAGTGAACCATAAGAAAAATATCCGACTCAGTTAGAAGGTTGAACCGACCCAGGATCCTGGGGCAGAATTAGGGACTTACACGGAAACAGTCCCGTCCCAGATACAGTGAACCATAAGAAAAATATTCGACTCAGATACAAGAATGTACCAAAACAAAGTCCAAGGGCAGGTATAGTAACTCACCAGGAAACATTCCCTTCCTAGATATAGTGGACCATTATAAAAAGATATGACTTAGATATAGGGATGAACCGAAACAGGGTCCCGGGGCAGATTTAGTGACTCACAAGGAAATAGTTCCATCCCAGATACAGTGAACCATAAGGAAAATATCCGAGTCAGAAACATGGATGAACCGAATTAGGGTCCTGGGGCAGATATAGTGACTCCCAAGGAAACAGTCCAATCCAAGATACAGTGAACCATAAGCAAAATATCCGACTCAGATATAAGGTTGAACTGAAACAGGAACCTGGGGCAGATATAGTGACTCACCAGGAAACAGTTTCGTCCCAGATACAGTGAACTATAAGAAAAATATAAGACTCAAATTATTGGGATGAACCGAAACAAGGTCCCGTGGCAGATTTAGTGACTCAGAAAGAAACAGTCCCGTCCTAGATACATTAAACCCAAAGAAAAATAACCGACTCAGATACAAGGATGAACCGAAACAGGGTCCCGGGACAAATATAGTGACTCAATAGGAAACAGTCCCGTCCCAGATATAGTGAACCATAAGAAAAATATCCGACTCAGATACAAGGAAGAACCGAAACAGGGTCCCGGGGGAGATATAGTGACTCACCAGGAAACAGTCCCGTCCCAGATACAGTGAACCATAAGAAAAATATCTGAGTCAGAAAGAGGGTTGAACCAAAACAGGGTCCCGGGGTAGATATAGTGACTCACCAGGAAACAGTCCCGTCACAGATACAGTGAACCATAAGAAAAATATCAGAGTCACAAACAGGGAGGAACCGAAATAGGGTCCTGAGGCAGATACAGTGACTCCCATGGAAACAGTCCAATCCCAGATACAGTAAACCATAAGCAAAATATCTGACTCAGATACAAGACTGAACAGAAAGGGGATCCCAGGGCAAATATAGTGACTCACCAGGAATTAGTTCCATCCTAGATACAGTACGCCATAAGAAAAATATCTGACTCAGATATAGGGATGAACCGAAGCAGGATCCCGGTGCAGAATTAGTGACTTACACGGAAACAGTCCCGTCCCAGATACAGTGAACCATAAGAAAAATATCCGACTCAGATACAAGAATGTACCAAAACAGGGTCCCGGGGCAGATTTAGTGACTCACCAGGAAACATTCCCTTCCCAGATACAGTGAACCATTAGAAAAAGATATGACTTAGATATAAGGATGAACCGAAACTGGGTTCCGGGGCTGATTTAGTGACTCACAAGGAAACAGTCCCGTCCCAGATACATTGAACCATAAGAAAAATATATGACTCAGATATAGGGATGAACCGAAACAAGGTCCCGAGGCAGATATAGTGACTCACCAGGAAACAGTCCTGTCCCAGATACAGTAAACCATAAGAAAAATATTTGACTCTGATATAGCGATGAACAGAAACAGGGTCCCAGGTCAGATTTAGTGACTCACAAGGAATTAATTCCATCCTAGATACATTGAACCCTAAGAAAAATATCTGACTTAGATATAGGGATGAACCGAAACAGGGTCCTGGGGCAGATTTAGTGACTCACAAGGAAACAGTCCCGTCCTAGATACAGTGAACAATAAGAAAAATATCCGAATTAGAAATAGGGTCCTGGGGCAGAAATAATGACTCCCCAGGAAACAGTCCTATCCCAAATACAGTGAACCATAAGCAAAATATCCGAGTCAGAAACAGGGATGACCCGGAACAGGGTCCCGGGTCAGATATAGTGACTCACCAGGAAATAGTCTCGTTCTAGATTCGGTGAACCATATGAAAAATATCTGACTCAGATATAGAGATGAACCGAAACAGGATCCCGGTGCAGAATGAGTGACTTACATGGAAACAGTCCCGTCCCAGATAAAGAGAAACATAATAAAAATATCTGACTCAGATACAAGAATGTACCGAAATAGGGTCCCGGTGCAGATATAGTGACTCACCAGGAAACATTCCCTTCCTAGATACAGTGAACCATTAGAAAAATATATGACTTAGATATAGGGATGAACCGAAACAGGGTCCCGGGGCAGATTTAGTCACTCACAAGGAAACAGTCCCATCCCAGATACAGTGAACCATAAGAAAAATATCCGACTCAGATACAAGGATGAACCGAAACAGGGTCCCGGGGCAGATATAGTGACTCACCAGGAAACAGTCCCGTCCCAGATACAATGAACCATAAGAAAAATATCCGTGTCAGAAACAGGGAGAAACCAAAATAGGGTCCCGAGGCAAATATATTGACTCAACAGGAAACTGTCCGTCCCAGATACAGTGAACCATAAGATAAATATCTGACTCAGATACAAAGATGAAACGAAACAGGGTCCCGGGGCATATATAAAGACTCACAAGGAAATAGTCCCGCCCCAGATAGAGTGAACCATAAGAAAAATATCCGACTCAGTCACAAGGATGAACCGAAACAGGGTCCCGAGGCACATATTGTGACTCACCAAGAAACAGTCCCGTCCCAAATAGAGTGATCCATAAGAAAAATGTCTGACTCAGATACAAGGATGAACCAAAACAGGGTCCCGGGGATGATATAAAGACTCACAAGGAAATAGTCCCGTCCCAGATACAGTGAACCATAAGAAAAATATCCGACTCAGATACAAGGATGAACCGAAACAGTGTCCCGGGGCATATATTGTGACTCACCAGGAAACAGTCTCGTCCCAAATAGAGTCATCCATAAGAAAAATGTCTGACCCAGATATGCGGATAAACCGAAAAAGGGTGCCGGGGCAGATATAATGACTCCCCAGGAAACAGTCCCGTCCCAGATACAGTGAACCATAAGAAAAATATCCGAGTGAGGAACCAAAATAGGGTCCCGAGGCAGATATAGTGACCCCCAAGAAACAGTCCAGTCCGAGATACAGTGAACCATAAGCAAAATGTATGAGTCAAAAATAGGGAAAAGCCGAAACAGGGTCCCGGGGCAGATATAATGACTTACCATGAAACATTCCCGTCCCAGATACAGTGAACCATCAGAAAAATATCTAACTCAGATATCGGGATGAACAGAAACAAGGTCTCGGGGCAGATTTAGTGACTGACAAGGAAACAGTTCCGTCCTAGATACAGTAAACCATAAGAAAAATATCCGACTAAGATACAAGGATAAACCGAAACAGGGTAACGGGGGCAGATATAGTGACTCACAAGGAAAAATCCCTTCCTACATACAGTGAACCATAAGAAAAACATCTGAGTCAGAAACAGGGTTCAACCGAAAAAGGGTCCTGGGGTAGATATAGTGACTCACCAGGAAACAGTCCTGTCCCAAATACAATGAAACTTAAGAAAAATATCCGACTCAGATACAAGGATGAACCGAAATAGGCTCCCGGGGCATATATAGTGACTCACCAGGAAATAGACCCATCTTAGATAGAGTGATCCATATGAAAAATGTCTGACTCAGATATACGGATAAGCCAAAATAGGGTGCCGGGGCAAATTTAGTGACTCAGAGGAAAGAGTCCCGTCCCAGATACAGTGAACCATAAGAAAAATATCCGACTCAGATACAAAGATGAACTGAAACAGGGTCCCGTGGCATATAAAGTGACTCAACAGGAAACAGTTCCGTCCTAGATACAGTGAACCATAAGAAAAATATCTGAGTCAGAAACAGGGCTGAACCGAAACAGGGTCCGGGGTAGATATAGTGACTCACCAGAAAAAAGTCCCATCCCAAATACAGTGAACCATAAGAAAAATATCCGACTCATATACAAGGATGAACCGAAAGAGGGTCCCGGTGCATATATAGTGACTCAACAGGAAACAGACCCGTCCAAGATACAGTGATCCATATGAAAAATGTCTGACTCAGATATACGGATAAACCGAAACAGGGTCCCGGGGCAGATTTAGTGACTCCAAAGGAAACAATCCCGTCCTAGATACAGTGAACCATTAGAAAATTATCTGAATTAGATAGAAGGATGAACCGAAACATGGTCCCGGGGAAGATATAGTGACTCACTAGGAAACAGTCCCGTCCTAGATACAGTGAACCATAAGAAAAATATCCTAGTCAGAAACAGAGAGGAACCGAAATAGGGTCCCGAGGCAGATATAGTGACTCCCCAGGAAACAGTCCAGTCCCATATACAATGAACCATAAGCAAAATATCTATGTCAGAAATAGGGATAAGCCGCAACAGGGTCCCGGGGCAGATATAGTGACTTACCATGAAACATTCCTGTCCTAGATACAGTTAAACATAAGAAAAATATCTGACTCAGATATAGGGATGAACAGAAAAAGGATCTCGGGGAAGATTTAGTGACTGACAAGGAAACAGTTCCATCACAGATACAGTAAACCATAAGAAAAATATCCGACTCAGATACAAGGATGAAACGAAACAGGGTCCCGGGGCAGATATAGTGACTCACCAGGAAAAAGTCTCGTCCTAGATACAGTGAACCATAAGAAAAATATCTGAGTCAGAAACAAGGTTGAACCGAAACAGGGTCCCGGGGTAGATATAGTGACTCACCAGGAAACAGTCCCGTCCCAAATAAAGTGAACCATTAGAAAAATTTTCGAGTCAGAAACAGGGAGGAACCGAAATAGGGTCCCGACGCATATATAGTGACTCCCCAGGAAACAGTCCAGTCCCATATACAGTGAACCATAATCAAAATATCTAAGTCAGAAACAGGGATAAGCCGAAACAGGGTCCCTGGAAGATATAGTGACTTACCATGAAACATTCCCGTCCCAGATACAGTAAACCTTCAGAAAAATATTTGACTCAGATATCGGGATGAACAGAAAAAGGGTCTCAGGGCAGATTTAGTGACTGGCAAGGAAACAGTGTCGTCCCAGATGCAGTAAACCATAAGAAAAATATCCGACTCAGATACAAGGATTAACCGAAACAGGGTACTGGGTGCAAATATAGTGACTCACTAGGAAAAAGTCCCGTCCTATATACAGTGAACCATAAGAAAAATATCAGAGTCAGAAACAGGGTTAAACCGAAACAGGGTCCCGGGGTAGATATTGTGACTTACTAGGAAACAGACCCGTCCCAAATATAGTGAACCATAAGAAAAATATCCGACTCAGAAACAGGGAGGAACCGAAATAGGGTCCCGAGGCAGATATAATTACTCCCCAGGAAACAGTCCAGTCCCAGATACAGTGAACCATAAGAAAAATATCTGAGTCAGAAACAGAGTTGAACTGAAACAGGGTCCCGGGGTAGATATAGTGACTCACCAGGAAACAGTCCCGTCCCAAATACAGTGAACCATAAGAAAAATATCCGAGTCATAAACAGGGAGGAACAGAAATAGGGTCCCGAGGCAGATATAGTGACTCCCCAGGAAACAGTCCAGTCCCAGATACACAGAACCATAAGCAAAATATCTAAGTCAGAAACAGGGATAAGCCAAAACAGGGTCCCGGGAAGATATAGTGATTTACCATGAAACATTCCCGTCCCAGATACAGTGAACCATCAGAAAAATATCTGACTCAGATATCGGGATGAACAGAAAAAGGGTCTCGGGGCATATTTAGTGACTGACAAGGAAACAGTTCCGTCCCAGATGCAGTAAACCATAAGAAAAATATCCGACTCATATACAAGGATTAACCGAAACAGGGTACCGAGGGCAGATATAGTGACTCACCAAGAAAAAGTTCCGTCCTAGATACAGTGAACCATAAGAAAAATATCTGAGTCAGAAACAGGGTTGAACCGAAACAGGGTCCCGGGGTAGATATAGTGACTCACCAGGAAACAGTCCCGTCCCAAATAAAGTGAACCATAAGAAAAATATTCGAGTCAGAAACAGGGAGGAACCGAAATAGGGTCCCGACGCAGATATAGAGACTCCCCAGGAAACAGTCCAGTCCCAGATACAGTGAACCATAAGAAAAATATCTAACTCAGAAACAGGGATAAACCGAAACAGGGTCCCGGGAAGATATAGTGACTTGCCATGAAACATTCCCGTCCCAGATAAAGTGAACATTCAGAAAAATATTTGACACAGATATCGAGAAGAATAGAAAAAGGGTCTCAGGGCAGAGTTAGTGACTGACAAGGAAACAGTTCCGTCCCAGATGCAGTAAACCATAAGAAAAATATATGATTCAGATACAAGGATTAACTGAAACAGGGTACTGGTTGCAGATATAGTGACTCACTAGGAAAAAGTCCCGTCCTAGATACAGTGAACCATAAGAAAAATATCTGAGTCAGAAATAGGGTTGAACCGAAATAGGGTCTCGGGGTAGATATAGTGACTCACCAGGAAACAGTCCCCTCCTAAATACAGTGAACCATAAGAAAAATATCCGATTCAGAAATAGGGAGGAACCAAAATAGGGTCCCGAGTCAGATATAATGACTCCCCAGGAAACAGTCCAGTCCCAGATACAGTCAACCATAAGACAAATATCTAAGTCAGAAACAGGGATAAGCCGAAACAGGGTCCCGGGAAGATATAGTGACTTACCATCAAACATTCCCGTCCCAGATACAGTGAACCATAAAAAACAAATCTGACTCAGATATCGGGATGAACAGAAAATGGGTCTCGGGGCAGATTTATTGACTGACAAGGAAACAGTTCCGTCCCAGATGGAGTAAACCTTAAGAAAAATATTCGACTTAGATACAAGGATTAACCGAAACAGGGTACTGGGGCCAGATATAGTGACTCACCAGGAAAAAGTCCCGCCTTAGATACAGTGAACCATAAGAAAAATATCTGAGTCAGAAACAGGGTTGAATCGAAACAGGGTCCCGGGGTAGATATAGTGACTCACCAAGAAACAGTCCCGTCCCAAATAAAGTGAACCATAAGAAAAATATCCGTGTCAGAAACAGGGAGGAACTGAAATAGGGTCCCGAGGCAGATATAGTGACTGCCCAAAAAACAATCCAGTCCTAGATACACTGAACCATAAGCAAAATATCTAAGTCAGAAACAGGGATAATCCGAAACAGGGTCCCGGGAAGATATAGTGACTTCCCATGAAACATTCCCGTCCCAGATACAGTGAACCTTCAGAAAAATATTTGACTCAGATATCGGGATGAATAGAAAAAGGGTCTCGGGGTAGATTTAGTGACTGACAAGGAAACAGTTCCATCCCAGATGCAGTAAACCATAAGAAAAATATCCGACTCAGATATAAGGATTAACCGAAACAGGGTACCGAGGGCAGATATAGTGACTCATTAGGAAAAAGTCCCGTCCTAGATACAGTGAACCATAAGAAAAATATCAGAGTCAAAAACAGGGTTGAACCGAAACAGGGTCCCGTGGTAGATATAATGACTCACCAGGAAACAGTCTCGTCCCAAATAAAGTGAACCATAAGAAAAAAATTCGAGTCAGAAACAGGGAGGAACCGAAATAGGGTCCCGACGCAGATATATTGACTCCCCAGGAAACAGTCCAGTCCCAAATAAAGTGAACCATAAGAAAAATATTTGAGTCAGAAACAGGGAGGAACCGAAATAGGGTACCGACGCAGATATAGTGACTCCCCAAGAAACAGTCCAGTCCCAGATACAGTGAACCATAAGAAAAATATCTAACTCAGAAACAGGGATAAGCAGAAACAGGGTCCCGGGAAGATATAGTGACTTACCATGAAACATTCCTGTCCCAGATAAAGTGAACCTTCAGAAAAATATTTGACACAGATATCGGGATGAATAGAAAAAGGGTCTCAGGGCGTATTTAGTGACTGACAAGGAAACAGTTCCGTCCCATATGCAGTAAACCATAAGAAAAATATCCAACTCATATACAAGGATTAACCGAAACAGGGTACTGGGTGCAGATATAGTGACTCACTAGGAAAAAGTCCCGTCCTAGATACAGCGAACCATAAGAAAAATATCTGAGTCAGATAAGGGTTGAACCGAAATAGGGTCTCGGGGTAGATATAGTGACTCACCAGGTATCAGTCCCCTCCTAAATACAGTAAACCATAAGAAAAATATCCGATTCAGAAACAGGGAGGAACCAAAATAGGGTCCCGAGTCAGATATAGTGACTCCCCAGGAGACAGTCCAGTCCCAGATACAGTCAACCATAAGACAAATATCTAAGTCAGAAACAGGGATAAGCCGAAACAGGGTCCCGGGAAGATATAGTGACTTACCATCAAACATTCCCGTCCCAGATACAGTGAACCATAAAAAAAAAATCTGACTCAGATATCGGGATGAACAGAAAATGGGTCTCGGGGTAGATTTAGTGACTGACAAGGAAATAGTTCCGTCCCAGATGTAGTAACCCTTAAGAAAAATATTCGACTTAGATACAAGGATTAACCGAAACAGGGTACTAGGGGCAGATATAGTGACTCACCAGGAAAAAGTCCCGCCTTAGATACAGTGAACCATAAGAAAAATATCTGAGTCAGAAACAGGGTTGAACTGAAACAGGGTCCCGGGGTAGATATAGTGACTCACCAGGAAACAGTCCCGTCCCAAATAAAGTGAACCATAAGAAAAATATCCGTGTCAGAAACAGGGAGGAACCGAAATAGGGTCCCGAGGCAGATCTAGTGACTGCCCAAGAAAGAATCCAGTCCTAGATACACTGAACCATAAGTAAAATATCTAAGTCAGAAACAGGGATAATCCGAAACAGGGTCCCGGGAAGATATAGTGACTTCCTAGGAAACATTCCCGTCCCAGATACAGTGAACCTTCAGAAAAATATTTGACTCAGATATCGGGATGAACAGAAAAAGGGTCTCAGGGCAGATTTAGTGACTGACAAGGAAACAGTTCCGTCCCAGATGCAGTAAACCATAATAAAAATATCCGACTCAGATACAAGGATTAACCGAAACAGGGTATTGGGGGCAGATATAGTGACTCACCAGGAAAAAGTCCCGTCCTAGATACAGTGAAACATAAGAAAAATATCTGAATCAGAAACAGGGTTGAACCGAAACAGGGTCCTGGGGTAGATATATTGACTCACCAGGAAACAGTCCCGTCCCAAATACAGTGAACCATAAGAAAAATATCCGACTCAGATACAGGAAGGAACCGAAATACGGTCCCGAGGTAGATATAGTGACTCCCTAGGAAACAGTCCAGTCCTAGATACAGTGAACCATAAGAAAAATATCTAAGTCAGAAACAGGGATGAACTGAAACAGGGTCCCAAGGTAGATATAGTGACTCACCATGAAACAGTCCCGTCCCAAATACAGTGAACCATAAGAAAAATATCCGAGTCATAAATAGGGAGGAACCAAAATAGAGTCCCGAGGCAGATATAGTGACTCCCCAGGAAACAGTCTAGTCCCAGATACAGTGAACCATAAGCAAAATATCTAAGTCAGAAACAGAGATAAGCCGAAACAGGGTCCTGGGAAGATATAGTGACTTACCATGAAACTTTCCCGTCCTAGATACAGTGAACCATCAGAAAAATATCTGAGTCAGAAACATGGTTGAACCGAAACAGGGTCCCGGGGTAGATATAGTGACTCACCAGGAAACAGTCCCGTCCCAAATATCGTGAACCATAAGAAAAATATCCGAGTCAGAAACAGGAAGGAACCGAAATAGGGTCCCAAGGCAGATATAGTGGCTCCCCAGGAAACAGTCAAGTCCCAGATACACTGAACCATAAGCAAAATATCTAAGTCAGAAACATGGATAAACCGAAACAGGGTCCCGGTAAGATATAGTGACTTACTATGAAACATTCCTGTCCTAGATACAGTGAACCTTCAGAAAAATATCTTACTCTGATATCAGGATGAACAGAAAAAGGGTCTCAGGGCAGATTTAGTGATTGACAAGGAAACAGTTCCGTCCCAGATGCAGTAAACCATAAGAAAAATATCCGACTCAGATACAAGGATTAACTGAAACAGGGTACTGGGGGCAGATATAGTGACTCATAAGGAAAAAGTCCCGTCCCAGATACAGTGAATCATAAGAAAAATATCCGAGTCAGAAACTGGGAGGAACCGAAATAGGGACCCGAGGCAGATAAAGTGACTCCCCAGGAAATAGTCCAGTCCCAGATACAGTGAACCATAAGCAAAATATCTAAGTCAGAAACAGGGATAATCCGAAACAGGTTCCCGAGAAGATATAATGACTTACCATGAAACATTCCTGTCCCAGAAATAGTGAACCTTCAGAAAATATCTGACTCAGATATCGGGATTGAAAGAAAAAGGGTCTCGGGGCAGATTTAGTGACTGACAAGTAAACAGTTCCGTCCCAGATGCAGTAAACCTTAAGAAAAATATTCGACTCAGATACAAGGATTAACCGAAACAGGGTATTGGGGGCAGATATAGTGACTCACAAGGAAAAAGTCCCGTCCTAGATACAGTGAACCATAAGAAAAATATCCGAGTCAGAAATAGGGAGGAACTGAAATAGGGACCCGAGGCAGATATAGTGACTCCCAGGAAATAGTCCAGTCCCTGATACAGTGAACCATAAGTAAAAAATATCTAAGTCAGAAACATGGATAAGCCGAAACAAGTTCCCGGGAAGATATAGTGAGTTACCATGAAACCTTCCTGTCCCAAATATAGTGAACCTTCAGAAAAATATCTGACTCAGATATCGGGATGGACAGAAAAAGGGTCTCAGGGCAGATTTAGTGACTGACAAGGAAACAGTTCCGTCCCAGATGCAGTAAACCATAAGAAAAATATCCGAATCAGATAGAAGGATTAACCGAAACAGGGTACTGGGGGCAGATATAGTGACTCACCAGGAAAAGGTCCCGTCCTAGATACAGTGAACCATAAGAAAAATATCTGAGTCAGAAACAGGGTTGAACCGAGACAAGGTCCCGTGGTAGATATAGTGACTCACCAGGAAACAGTCCCGTCCTAGATACAGTGAACCATTAGAAAAATATCCTAGTCAGAAACAGAGAGGAACCGAAATAGCGTCCCGAGGCAGATATAGTGACTTACCATGAAACAGTCCCGTCCCAAATACAGTGAACCATAAGAAAAATATCAGACTCAGATACAAGGATGAATTGAAACAGGGTCTCGGGGCACATATAGTGACTCAACAGGAAACAGACCCGTCCAAGATACAGTGAACATTCCCATCCCAGATACAGTGAACCATAAGAAAAATATATGTCTCAGATATAGGGATGAACTGAAACAGGGTCCAGCGACAGATTTAGTGAATTACAAGGAAACAGTCCGGTCCCAGATACAGTAAACCATAAGGAAAATATCGGTCTCAGATACAAGGATGAACCGAAACAGGGTCCTGTGGCAGATATAGTGACTCACCAGGAAACAGTCCCGTCCCAGATAAAGTGAACCATAAGAAAAATATCCGAGTCAGAGAAAGGGAGGAACCGAAATAGGGAGGAACCGAAATAGGGTCCCGAGGAAGATATGGTGACTCCCCAGGAAACAGTCCAGTCCCAGTTACAGTGAATCATAAGCAAATCTAAGTCAGAAATAGGGATAAGCCAAAACAGGGTCCCGGGAAGATATAGTGACTTACCAAGAAACATTTCCGTCCCAGATACAGTGAACCATCAGTGAAATATCTGACTCAAATATCGGGATGAACAGAAAAAGGGTCTCGCGGTAGATTTTGTGACTGACAAGGAAACAGTTCCGTCCCAGATGCGGTAAACCAAAAGAAAAATATATGACTCAAATAGAAGAACTAACCGAAACAGGGTCTTGAGGGCAGATATAGTGACTCACCAGGAAAAAGTCCTGTCCTTGATACAGTGAACCATAAGAAAAATATCTGAGTCAGAAACAGGGTTGAACTGAAACAGGGTCCCGGGGAAGATATAGTGACTCACCAGGAAACAGTCTCGTCCCAAATACAGTGAACCATAAGAAAAATATCCGAGTCAGAAAAAGGGAGGATATCGAAATAGGGTCCCGAGGCAGATATAGTGACTCCCCAGGAAACAGTCCAGTCCCAGATACACTGACCCATAAGAAAAATATCTAAGTCAGAAACTGGGATAAGCCGAAACAAGGTGCCGGGAAGATATAGTGATATACCATAAAACATTCCCGTCCCAGATACAGTAAACCATCAGAAAAATATCTGAATCAGATATTGGGATGAAGAGAAAAAGGGTCTCGGGGCAGATTTAGTGACTGACAAGGAAACAGTTCCGCCCCAGATGCAGTAAACCATAAGAAAAATATCCGACTCAGATGCAAGGATTAACCGACACAGGGTACTGGGGGCAGATATAGTGACTCACCGGGAAAAAGTCCCGTCCTAGATACAGTGAACCATAAGAAATATATCTGAATCAGAAACAGGGTTGAACCGAAACAAGGTCCCGGGGTAGATATAGTGACTCACTAGGAAACAGTCTCGTCCCAAATAAAGTGAACCATTAGAAAAATATTCGAGTCAGAAACAGGGAGGAACCGAAATAGGGTCCCGACGCAGATATAGTGAAACCCCAGGAAAAAGTCCAGTCCCATATACAGTGAACCATAAGCAAAATATCTAAGTCAGAAATAGGGATAAGCCGAAACAGGGTCCCTGGAAGATATAGTGACTTACCATGTAACATTCCCGTCCCAGATATAGTGAACCTTTAGAAAAATATTTGACTCAGATATCGGGATGAACAGAAAAAGGTTCTCAGGGCAGATTTAGTGACTGACAAGGAAACAGTTCCGTCCCAGATGCAGTAAACCATAAGAAAAATATCCGACTCAGATACAAGGATTAACCGAAACAGGGTATTGGGGGCAGATATAGTGACTCACCAGGAAAAAGTCCCGTCCTAGATACAGTGAAACATAAGAAAAATATCTGAATCAGAAACAGGGTTGAACCTAAACAGGGTCCCGGGGTAGATATAGTGACTCACCAGCAAACAGTCCCGTCCAAAATACAGTGAACCATAAGAAAAATATCCGACTCAGAAACAGGAAGGCACCGAAATAGGGTCCCGAGGTAGATATAGTGACTCCCCAGGAAACAGTCCAGCCCCAGATACAGTGAACCATAAGAAAAATATCTGAGTCAGAAATAGGGTTAAACCGAAACAGGTTCCCGGGCTAGATATAGTGACTCACCAGGAAACATTCCCGTCCCGAATACAGTGAACCATAAGAAAAATATCCGACTCAGAAACAGGGACGAACCGAAATAGGGTCCCGACGCAGATATAGTGACTCCCCAGGAAACAGTCCAGTCCCAGATATAGTGAACCATAAGCAAAATATCTAAGTCAGAAACAGGGATAAGCCGAAACAGGGTCCCGGGAAAATATAATGACTTACCATGAAACATTCCCGTCCCAGATACAGTGAATCTTCAGAAAAATATCTGACTCAGATATCGGTATGAACAGAAAAAGGGTCTCAGGGCAGATTTAGTGACTGACAAGGAAACAGTTCTGTCCCAGATGCCGTAAACCAAAATAAAAATATCCGACTCAGACACAATAATTAACCAAAACAGGGTACTGGGGGCAGATATAGTGACTCACCAGGAAAAATTCTCGTCCTAGATACAGTGAACCATAAGAAAAATATCTGAGTCAGAAATAGGGTTAAACCGAAACAGGGTCTCGGGCTAGATATAGTGACTCACCAGGAAACATTCCCGTCCCGAATACAGTGAACCATAAGAAAAATATCCGACTCAGAAACAGGGAGGAACCGAAATAGGGTCCCGACGCAGATATAGTGACTCCCCAGGAAACAGTCCAGTCCCAGATATAGTGAACCATAAGCAAAATATCTAAGTCAGAAACAGGGATAAGCCGAAACAGGGTCCCGGGAAAATATAATGACTTACCATGAAACATTCCCGTCCCAGATACAGTGAACCTTCAGAAAAATTTCTGACTCAGATATTGGTATGAACAGAAAAAGGGTCTCAGGGCAGATTTAGTGACTGACAAGGAAACAGTTCTGTCCCAGATGCCGTAAACCAAAATAAAAATATCCGACTCAGACACAATAATTAACCAAAACAGGGTACTGGGGGCAGATATAGTGACTCACCAGGAAAAATTCTCGTCCTAGATACAGTGAAGCATAAGAAAAATATCTGAGCCAGAAAAAGGGTTGAACCGAAACAAGGTCCCGGGGTAGATATAGTGACTCACCAGGAAACAGTCCCGTCCAAAATACAGTCAACCCTCAGAAAAAATATCCGACTCAGATACAAGGATGAACCGAAACAGGGTCCCGGGGCATATATAGTGACTCAACAGGAAACAGTCCCATCCAAGATACAGTGATCCATATGAAAAATATCTGACTCAGATATACGGATAAACCGAAACAGGGTCCCGGGGCAGATTTAGTGACTCAGAAGGAAACACTCCCGTCCTAGATACAGTGAACCATAAGAAAAATATCCGATTTAGATAGAAGGATGAACCAAAACAGGGTCCCGGGGAAGATATAGTGACTCACCAGGAAACAGTCTCGTCCTAGATACAGTGAACCATAAGAAAAATATCCTAGTCAGAAACAGAGAGGAACCGAAATAGCGTCCTGAGGCAGATATAGTGACTCCCCAGGAAACAGTCCAGTCCCAGATACAGTAAACCATAAGCAAAATATGCGAGTCAGAAACAGGGATAAACTGCAACAGGGTCCCGGGGCAGATACATTGACTTACCATGAAACATTCCCGTCCCAGATACAGTTAAACATAAGAAAAATATCTGACTCAGATACAGGGATGAACTGAAACAGGGTCTCGGGGCAAATTTAGTGACTGACAAGGAAACAGTTCCGTCCCAGATACAGTAAACCATAAGTAAAATATCCGACACAGATACAAGGATGAAACGAAACAGGGTCCCTGGGCAAATATTTTGACTCACAAGGAAACATTCCCATTCCAGGTACAGTGAACCATAAGAAAAATATATGGCTCAGATATAGGGATGAACCGAAATAGGGTCCAGCGACAGATTTAGTGAATTACAAGGAAACAGTCCAATCCCAGATACAGTAAACCATAAGGAAAATATCGGACTCAGATACAAGGATGAACCGAAACAGGGTCCTGTGGCAGATATAGTGACTCACCAGGAAACAGTCCTGTCACAGATAAAGTGAACCGTAAGAAAAATATCCGAGTCAGAAAAAGGGAGGAACCGAAATAGGGTCCCAAGGAAGATATGGTGACTCCCCAGGAAACAGTCCAATCCCAGTTACAGTGAACCATAACCAAAGTATCTAAGTCAGAAAAAAGGATAAGCCAAAACAGGGTCCCGGGAAGATATAGTGACTTACCAAGAAACATTCCCGTCCCAGATACAGTGAACCATCAGAAAAATATCTGACTCAGATATTGGGATGAACAGAAAAAGGGTCTCGGGGCAGATTTTGTGACGGACAAGGAAACAGTTCTGTCCCAGATGCGGTAAACCATAAGAAAAATATATGACTCAGATACAAGGACTAACCAAAACAGGGTCTTGAGGGTAGATATAGTGTCTCACCAGGAAAAAGTCCTGTCCTAGATACAGTGAACCATAAGAAAAATATTCGAGTCAGAAACAGGGAGGATATCGAAATAGGGTCCCGATGCAGATATAGTCTCTCCCCAAGAAACAGTCCAGTCCCAGATACAATGAACCATAAGCAAAATACCTAAGTCAGAAACAGGGATAAGCCGAAACAGGGTCCCGGGAAGATATAGTGATATACCATAAAACATTCCCGTTCCATATATAGTGAACCATCAGAAAAATATCTGACTCAGATATAGGGATGAACAGAAAAAGGGTCTCGGGGCAGATTTAGTGACTGACAAGGAAACAGTTCCGTCCCAGATGCAGTAAACCATATGAAAAATATCCGACTCAGATACAAGGATTAACCGAAACAGGGTACTGGGGGCAGATATAGTGACTCACCAGGAAAAAGTCCCGTCCTAGATACAGTGAACCATATGAAAAGTATCTGAGTCAGAAACAGGGTTGAATCAAAACAGGGTCCCGGGGTAGATATAGTGACTCACCAGGAAGCAGTCCCGTCCCCAAATAAAGTGAACCATTAGAAAAATATTCGAGTCAGAAACAGGGAGGAACCGAAATAGGGTCCCGACGCAGAAATAGTGACTCCGCAGGAAACAGTCCAGTCCCATATACAGTGAACCATAAGCAAAATATCTAAGTCAGAAACAGAGATAAGCCGAAACAGGGTTCTGGGAAGATATAGTGACTTACCATGAAACATTCCCGTCCCAGATACAGTGAACCTCCAGAAAAATATTTGACTCAGATATCGGGATGAACAGAAAAAGGGTCTCAGGGCAGATTTAGTAACTGACAAGGAAACAGTTCTGTCCCAGATGCAGTAAACCATAAGAAAAATATCCGACTCAGATAAAAGGAATAACCGAAACAGGGTACTGGGTGCAGATATAGTGACTCACTAGGAAAAAGTCTCGTCCTAGATACAGTGAACCATAAGAAAAATATGTGTGTCAGAAACAGGGTTGAACCGAAACAGGGTCCCGGGGTAGATATAGTGACTCACCAGGAAACAGTCCCGTCCCAGATACAGTAAACCCTAAGAAAAATATCCGACTCAGAAACAGGGAGGAACCGAAATATGGTCCCCAGGCAGATATAGTTACTCCCTAGGCAACAGTCCAGTCCCAGATACAGTGAACCATTAGAAAAATATCTGTGTCAGAAACAGAGTTGAACTGAAACAGGGTCCCGGGGTAGATATAGTGACTCACCAGGAAACAGTCCTGTGCTAAATAAAGTGAAACATAAGAAAAATATCCTAGTCATAAACAGGGAGGAACAGAAATAGGGTCCCGAGGCAGATATAGTGACTCCCCAGGAAACAGTCCAGTCCCAGATACACAGAACCATAAGCAAAATATCTAAGTCAGAAACAGGGATAAGCCGAAACAGGGTCCCGGGAAGATATAGTGATTTACCATGAAACATTCCCGTCCCAGATACAGTGAACCATCAGAAAAATATCTGACTCAGATATCGGGATGAACAGAAAAAGGGTCTCGGGGTAGATTTAGTGACTGACAAGGAAACAGTTAAGTCCCAGATGCAGTAAACCATAAGAAAAACATCCGACTTAGATACAAGGATTAACCGAAACAGGGTACTGGGGGTAGATATAGTGACTCACCTGGAAAAAGTCCCGTCCTAGATACAGTGAACCATAAGAAAAATATCTGAGTCAGAAAAAGGGTTGAACCGAAACAAGGTCCCGATGTAGATATAGTGACTCACCAGGAAACAGTCCCGTCCTAAATACAGTGAACCATAAGAAAAATATCCGATTCAGAAACAGGGAGGAAGCAAAATAGGGTCCCGAGGCAGATATAGTGACTCCCCAGGAAACAGTCCAGTCCCAGATACAGTGAACCATAAGACAAATATCTAAGTCAGAAACAGGGTCCCGGGAAGATATAGTGACTTACCATCAAACACTCCCGTCCCAGATACAGTGAACCATCAAAAAAATATCTGACTCAGATATCGGGATGAACACAAAATGGGTCTCGAGGCAGATTTAGTGACTGACAAGGAAACAGTTCCGTCCCAGATGCAGTAAACCATAATAAAACTATCCGACTCAGATACAAGGATTAACTGAAACAGGGTACTGGGAGCAGATTTAGTGACTCACCACGAAAAAGTCCCGTCCTAGATACAGTGAAAATAAGAAAAATATCTGAATCAAAAATAGGGTTGAACCGAAACAGGGTCCCGGTGTAGATATAGTGACTCACCAGGAAACAGTCCCATCCCAAATACAGTGAACCATAAGAGAAATATCCGACTCAGAAACAGGAAGGTACCGAAATAGGGTCCCGAGGCAGATATAGTGACTCCCCAGGAAACAGTCCAGTCCCAGATACAGTGAACTATAAGAAAAATATCTGAGTCAGAAACAGGGTTGAACCGAAACAGGGTCCCAAGGTAGATATAATGACTCACCAGGAAACAGTCCCGTCCCAAATATAGTGAACCATAAGAAAAATATCCGAGTGATAAACAGGGAGGAACCGAAATAGGGTCTCGACGCAAATATAGTGACTCCCCAGGAAACAGTCCAGTCCCAGATATAGTGAACCATAAGCAAAATATCTAAGTCAGAAACAGGGATAAGCCGAAACAGGGTCCCGGGAAAATATAGTGACTTACCATGAAACATTCCCGTCCCAGATACAGTGAACCTTCAGAAAATATCTGACTCAGATATCGGTATGAACAGAAAAAGGGTCTCAGGGTAGAATTAGTGACTGACAAGGAAACTGTTCTGTCCCAGATGTAGTAAACCATAAGAAAAATATCCGACTCAGACACAAGAATTAACCGAAACAGGGTACTGGGCGCAGATATAGTGACTCACCAGGAGAAAGTCTCGTCCTAGATACAGTGAAGCATAAGAAAAATATCTGAGTCAGAAACAGGGTTGAATCGAAACAAGGTCCCGATGTAGATATAGTGACTCACCAGGAAACAGTCCCCTCCCAAATACAATGAACCATCAGAAAAATATCCAACTCAGATACAACGATGAACCGAAACAGGGTCCCGGGGCATATATAGTGACTCAACAGGAAACGGACCCGTCCAAGATACAGTGATCCATAAGAAAAATATCTGACTCAGATATACGAATAAACCGAAACAGGGTCCCGGGGAAGATTTAGTGACTCAGAAGGAAACAACCTCGTCCTAGATACAGTGAACCATAAGAAAAATATCCGATTTAGATAGAAGGATGAACCGAAACAGGTCCCGAGGAAGATATAGTGACTCACCAGGAAACAGTCCCGTCCTAGATACAGTGAACCATAAGAAAAATATCCTAGTCAGAAACAGAGAGGAACCGAAATAGCGTCCTGATGAGCTGCCGAGGCTCCTCAAATTACTTAAAGTTTTAGGTCGGTTACCTAGCTATTTGCAGCATAGGACAGCCCTAAGTCGAACCTAAGGATTGTTCTATTTAGTGAATCATATTAAGAAGCATGTAAACAGGGGGGTTGTGTTTGTTTTAAGTGCTTGACAGAAATTAATTGAAAGTGGTAACCTAAAGGAAAACAACCAATCCAAGCCTTAACTGATTCTGATTTTGATTCATCCTTGATTTCTAATGATCCATTCAATTATTAATCATGTTCTTGGCCTTTAAAACATATCAAGACGCCTCTCAATGTTCTATGGATGTCCACTGGTTAAGCAACCAGAATTCGGATTCAACTAAGACTAAATGAATTAAGCAAACATTCAAGTCTAGTTTTACCTAAGTCCATGATCCAGCCAAGGTGATTAATCCATCCAAAAGCTCAGAAACATTAATCAACCATACAATCCTCTTTTATCACATGCAATTAAGCAATCACACATGAAGATCCAAATTCGAATTAAGCAATTCAAACAGAATATTTCAAAGGATTGAAAGAACTTTGATTAACAACTAAAATGAAGAACAACAACTCATAATCTCAAAACCAATAATCAGAATAGCAAAACCTGGATTGATATGTTGGATTAGCCCTCCATGAACAAGAGGAGCTGAAGTTCTTACAAAATATCTAAAAGAAAACTTAAGAACTAAGGAAAGCTCAAAAATCTGTCTAAAATATCTAATGAGGTGGTTATGAATTTCGGCTGCCTCCTTCTTCTGATATAGACCTCCAATTTTACATGCACACCTAAATTGCCCTTAGGGCACACTTGTTCCCATGGGCCTTAGCTTCAATTGGGCTTTGGTTTGGGCCCATTTGGACTTGTCATGAGGAAGTTAGGCCCATTTAAGTGGCAGAAGGTGTCTGGAACCGTCAGCTAACTTGCACAGCAAATAAGACCATCTTCCACATAAAATATGGTGAACCTGTCTTCATATCAATTGAAGCTCTGTCTGTTAGCTTTCCAATGGTACCAGTTTCAGGTCCATATGACATATAAAACTCAAGTTATAACCCAAATACTGCATGTAGGTCAGGATCCTGCGACAGCATGTCTTCTCTGGCTTCCAGGCTGCATATGACCTTCTGAACGTCCGAATTAGCTTTGGAGCCCTGAAAGAAAGTTGTAGACAATTCTCTCAGCTTTCCAACAAGGTATGACTCGGAATTTTTGGACATCAGAACTCAAGATATGCCTGAAACACAGAGACAGCATATAACGCCCAGTATTGCTGGAAATTGCAATTAAGCATAAATAGATCCTAAGTCATGAAATGAGGTCTAAGTCTATGCAATTCAGCCCAAAAGAGGTGTAAAAGACTAAGTATGAGGAATAACTATTGTATAAAAAGTGTGTTCATCACGTCCCGAGGCAGATATAGAGACCCCCCAGGAAACAGTCCAGTCCCAGATACAGTGAACCATAAGCAAAATATGCGAGTCAGAAATAGGGATAAACCGCAACAGGGTCCCGGGGCAGATACAGTGACTTACCATGAAACATTCCCGTCCCAGACACAGTTAGACATAAGAAAAATATCTGACTCAGATATAGGGATGAACAGAAACAGGGTCTCGGGGCAGATTTAGTGACTGACAAGGAAACAGTTCCGTCTCAGATACAGTAGACCATAAGTAAAATATCCGACTCAGATACAAGGATGAAACGAAACAGGTTCCCGGGGCATATATTGTGACTCACAAGGAAACATTCCCATTCCAGATACAGTGAACCATAAGAAAAATATATGGCTCAGATATAAGGATGAACCGAAACAGGGTGCCGCGGCAGATTTAGTGAATTACAAAGAAACAGTCCGGTCCCATATACAGTACACCATAAGGAAAATATCAGACTCAGATACAAGGATGAACCGAAACAGGGTCCTGTGGCAGATATAGTGACTCACCAGGAAACAGTCCCGTCCTAGATAAAGTGAACCATAAGAAAAATATCCGAGTCAGAAATAGGGAGGAACCGAAATAGGGTCCCGAGGAAGATATAGTGACTCCCTAAGAAACAGTCCAGTCCCAGATACAGTGAACCATAAGAAAAATATCTAAGTCAGAAACAGGGATAAGCCGAAACAGTGTCCCGGGAAGATATAGTGACTTACCAAGAAACATTCTCGTCCCAGATACATTGAACTATCAGAAAAATATCTAACTCAGATATAAGGATGAACAGAAAAAGGGTCTTGGGGCAGATTTTGTGACTGACAAGGAAACAGTTCCGTCGCAGATGTAGTAAACTATAAGAAAAATAACCAACTCAGATACAAGGACTAACCGAAACAGGGTACTGGGCGCAGATATAGTGACTCACTAGCAAAAAGTCCCGTCCTAGATACAGTGAACCAAAAGAAAAATATCCGAGTCAGAAATAGGGAGGAACCGAAATAGGGTCCCGAGGCAGATATAGTGACTCCCCAGGAAACAGTCCAGTCCCAGAGACACTGAACCATAAGTAAAATATATAAGTTAGAAAAATATTTGACTCAGATATCGGGATTAACCGAAACAGGGTACCGAGGTAGATATAGTGACTCACTAGGAAACAGTCCCGTCCCAAATACAGTGAACCATAAGAAAAATATCCGAGTCAGATACAACGATGAACCGAAACAGGGTCCCGGGGCATATATAGTGACTCAACAGGAAACAGACCCGTCCAAGATACAGTTATCCATATGAAAAATGTCTGACTCAGATATACGATAAACCGAAAGAGGGTCTCGGGGCAGATTTAGTGACTCAGAAGGAAACAGTCCCGTCATAGATACAGTTAACCATAACAAAAATATCCGATTTAGATAGAAGGATGAACCGAAACAGGGTCCCGGGGATGATATAGTGACTCACCAGGAAACAGTCTCGTCCTAGATACAGTGAACCATAAGAAAAATATCCTAGTCAGAAACAGAGAGGAACCGAAATAGCGTCCCGAGCCAGATATAGTGACTCCCCTGGAAACAGTCCAGTCCCAGATACATTGAACCATAAGCAAAATATGCGAGTCAGAAAGAAGGATAAACCGCAACAGGGTCCCGGGGAAGATATAGTGACTTACCATGAAACATTCCCGTCCCAGATACAGTTAAACATAAGAAAAATATCTGACTCAGATATAGGGCTGAACAGAAACAGGGTCTCGGGGCAGATATTGTGACTGATATAGAAACAGTTCCGTCCCAGATGCAGTAAACCATAAGAAAAATATCCGACTCAGATACAAGGACTAACAGAAAAAGCGTACTGGGGACAGATATAGTGACTCAGCAAGAAAAAGTCCCGTCCTCGATACAGGGAACCATAAGAAAAATATTTGAGTCAGAAACAGGGTTGAACTGAAATAGTGTGCCGGGGAAGATATAGTGACTCACCAGGAAACAGTCCCGTTCCAAATACAATGAACCATAAGAAAAATATCCTAGTCAGAAACAGAGAGGAACTGAAATAGGGTCCCGTGGCAGATATAGTGACTCCCCAAGAAACAGTCCAATCCCAGTTACACTGAACCATAAGCAAAATATCTAAGTCAGAAACAGGGATAAGCCGAAACAGGGTCCCGAGAAGATATAGTGACTTACCATGAATCATTCCCGTCACAGATACAGTGAACTATTAGAAAAATATCTGCCTCAGATATCGGGATGAAAAAAAAAAAGGCCTCGGGGCAGATTTAGTGATTGACAAGGAAACAGTTCCGTCCCAGATGCAATAAACCATAAGAAAAATATCCGACTCAGATGCAAGGATCAAACGAAACAGGGTACTGGGGGCAGATATAGTGACTCACTAGGAAAAAGTCCCGTCCTAGATATAGTGAATCATAAGAAAAATATCTGAGTCAGAAACAGGGTTGCACCGAAACAGGGTCCCAGGGTAGATATAGTGACTCAACAGGAAACAGTCCCGTCCCAAATAAAGTGAACCATAAGAAAAATATCCAAGGCAGAAACAAGGAAGAACAGAAATAGGGTCCCGAGGCATATATAGTGACTCCCCAGGAAACAGTCCAGTCCCAGATACAGTGAACCATAAGCAAAATATCTAAGTCAGAAACAGGGATAAGCCGAAACAGGGTCCCGGGAAGATATAGTGACTTACCATGAAACCTACCCATCCTAGATACAGTGAACCATCAGAAGAATATTTGACTCAGATAACGGGATTAACCGAAACAGGGTCCCGGGGTATATATAGTGACTCACCAGGAAACAGTCACATCCCAAATACAGTGAACCATAAGAAAAATATCCGACTCAGAGACAACAATGAACCGAAACAGGGTCCCGGGGCATATATAGTGACTCAGCAGGAAACTGTCCCGTCCCCAATACAGTGAACCAAAGAAAAATATCCTAGTCAGAAACAGAGAGGAACCAAAATAGGGTCCCGATGGAGATATAGTGACTCCCCAGGAAACAGTCCAGTCCCAGATACACTGAACCATAAGCAAAATATCTAAGTCAGAAACAGGGATAAGCCAAAACAGGGTCCCGGGAAGATATAGTGACTTACCATGAAACATTCCCGTCCCAGATACAGTGAACCTTCAAAAAAATATCTGACTCAGATATCCGGATGAACACAAAAAGGTTCTCGGGGCAGATTTAGTGACTAACAAGGAAACAGTTCCGTCCCAGATGCAATAAAGCATAGGAAAAATATCCGACTCAGATACAAGGATTAACCGAAACAGGGTACTGGGTGCAGATATAGTGACTCACTAGGAAAAAGTCCCGTCATAGATACAGTGAACCATAAGAAAAATATCTGAGTCAGAAACAGGGTTGAACCGAAACAGGGTCCCGGGGTAGATATAGTGACTCACCAGGAAATAGTCCCGTCCCAAATAAAGTGAACCATAAGAAAAATATCCGTGTCAGAAACAGGGAGGAACCGAAATAGGGTCCCGAGGCAGATATAGTGACTCCCCAGGAAACAATCCAGTCCCAGATACACTGAAGCATAAGCAAAATACCTAAGTCAAAAACAGGGATAATCCGAAACAGGGTCCCGGGAAGATATAGTGACTTCCCATGAAACATTCCCGTCCCAGATACAGTGAACCTTCAGAAAAATATTTGACTCAGATATCGGGATGAACAGAAAAAGGTTCTCCGGGCAGATTTAGTGACTGACAAGGAAACAGTTCCGTCCCAGATGCAGTAAACCATAATAAAAATATCCGACTCAGATACAAGGATTAACCGAAACAGGGTATTGGGGGCAGATATAGTGACTCACCAGGAAAAAGTCCCGTCCTAGATACAGTGAAACATAAGAAAAATATCTGAATCAGAAACCGGGTTGAACCGAAACAGGGTCCCGCGGTAGATATAGTGACTCACTAGGAAACAGTCCCGTCCAAAATACAGTGAACCATAAGAAAAATATCCGACTCAGAAACAGGAAGGAACCGAAATAGGGTCCCGAGTTAGATATATTGACTCCCTAGGAAACAGTCTAGTCCCAGATACAGTGAACCATAAGAAAAATATCTAAGTCAGAAAAAGGGATGAACCGAAACAGGGTCCCAAGGTAGATATAGTGACTCACCAGGAAACAATCCCGTCCCAAATACAGTGAACCATAAGAAAAATATCTGAGTCATAAACAGGGAGGAACCGAAATAGGGTCCCGAGGCAGATATAGTGACTCTCCAGGAAACAGTCCAGTCCCAGATACAGTGAACCATATGCAAAATATCTAAGTCAGAAATAAGGATAAGCCGAAACAGGGTCTCGAGATGATATAGTGACTTACCATGAAACATTCCCGTCCCAGATACAGTGAACCTTAAGAAAAATATCTGACACAGATATCGGGATGAACAGAAAAAGGGTCTCAGGGCAGAGTTAGTGACTGACAAGGAAACAGTTCCCTCCCAGATGCAGTAAACCATAAGAAAAATATCCGACTCAGATACAAGGATTAACTGAAACAGGGTACTGGGGGCAGATATAGTGACTCACCAGGAAAAAGTCCCGTCCCAGATACAGTGAACCATAAGAAAAATATCTGAGTCAGAAACAGGGTTAAACCGAAACAGGGTCCCGGGCTAGATGTAGTGACTCATCAGGAAACATTCCCGTCCCGAATACAGTGAACCATAAGAAAAATATCTGACTCAGAAACAGGGACGAACCGAAATAGGGTCCCGACGCAGATATAGTGACTCCCCAGGAAACAGTCCAGTCCCAGATATAATGAACCATAAGCAAAATATCTAAGTTAGAAACAGGGATAAGCCGAAACAGGGTCCCGGGAAAATATAATGACTTACCTTGAAACATTCCCGTCCCAGAAACAGTGAACCTTCAGAAAAATATCTAACTCAGATATCGGTATGAACAGAAAAAGGGTCTCAGGGCAGATTTGGTGACTGACAAGGAAACAGTTCTGTCCCAGATGCCGTAAACCAAAATAAAAATATCCGACTCAGACACAATAATTAACCAAAACAGGGTACTTGGGGCAGATATAGTACCTCACCAGGAAAAAGTCTCGTCCTAGATACTGTGAAGCATAAGAAAAATATCTGAGTCAGAAACAGGGTTGAACCGAAACAAGGTCCCGGGGTAGATATAGTGACTCACCAGGAAACAGTCCCGTCCAAAATACAGTCAACCCTCAGAAAAATATCCGACTCAGATACAAGGATGAACCGAAACAGGGTCCTGGGGCATATATAGTGACTCAACAGGAAACAGACCCGTCCAAGATACAGTGATCCATATGAAAAATATCTGACTCAGATATACGGATAAACCGAAACAGGGTCCCGGGGCAGATTTAGTGACTCAGAAGGAAACAGTCCCGTCCTAGATATAGTGAACCATAAGAAAAATATCCGATTTAGATAGAAGGATGAACCGAAACAGGATCCCGGGGAAGATATAGTGACTCACTAGGAAACAGTCCCGTCCTAGATACAGTGAACATAAAGAAAAATGTCCTAGTCAAAAACAGAAAGGAACCGAAATAGCGTCCCGAGGCAGATATAGTGACTCCCCAGGAAACAGTCCAGTCCCAGATACAGTGAACCATAAGCAAAATATGCGAGTCAGAAACAGGGATAAACTGCAACAGGGTCCCGGGGCAGATACATTGACTTACCATGAAACATTCCCGTCCCAGATACAGTTAAACATAAGAAAAATATCTGACTCAGATACAGGGATGAACAGAAACAGGGTCTCGGGGCAGATTTAGTGACTGACAAGGAAACAATTCCGTCCCAGATACAGTAAACCATAAGTAAAATATCCGACACAGATACAAGGATGAAACGAAACAGGGTCCCGGGGCAAATATTGTGACTCCCAACGAAACATTCCCATTCCAGGTACAGTGAACCATAAGAAAAATATATGGCTCAGATATAGGGATGAACCGAAACAGGGTCCAGCGACAGGTTTAGTGAATTACAAGGAAACAGTCCAATCACAGATACAGTAAACCATAAGGAAAATATGGGACTCAGATACAAGGATGAACCGAAACAGGGTCCTGTGGCAGATATAGTGACTCACCAGGAAACAGTCCCGTCACAGATAAAGTGAACCATAAGAAAAATATCCGAGTCAGAAAAAGGGAGGAACCGAAATAGGGTCCCAAGGAAGATATGGTGACTCCCCAGGAAACAGTCCAATCCCAGTTACAGTGAACCATAACCAAAATATCTAAGTCAGAAACAAGGATAAGCCAAAACAGGGTCCCGGGAAGATATAGTGACTTACCAAGAAACATTCCCGTCCCAGATACAGTGAACCATCAGAAAAATATCTGACTCAGATATTGGGATGAACAGAAAAAGGGTCTCGGGGCAGATTTTGTGACTGACAAGGAAACAGTTCCGTCCCAGATGCGGTAAACCATAAGAAAAATATATGACTCAGATACAAGGACTAACCGAAACAGGGTCTTGAGGGTAGATATAGTGTCTCACCAGGAAAAAGTCCTGTCCTAGATACAGTGAACCATAAGAAAAATATCTGAGTCAGAAACAGGGAGGATATCGAAATAGGGTCCCGATGCAGATATAGTCTCTCCCCAGGAAACAGTCCAGTCCCAGATACACTGAACCATAAGCAAAATACCTAAGTCAGAAACAGGGATAAGCCGGAACAGGGTCCCGGGAAGATATAGTGATATACCATAAAACATTCCCGTCCCATATACAGTGAACCATCAGAAAAATATCTGACTCAGATATAGGGATGAACAAAAAAGTGTCTCGGGGCAAATTTAGTGACTGACAGGGGAACAGTTCCGTCCCAGATGCAGTAAACCATAAGAAAAATATCCGACTCAGATACAAGGATTAACTGAAACAGGGTACTGAGGGCAGATATAGTGACTCACCAGGAAAAAGCCCCGTCCTAGATACAGTGAACCATAAGAAAAGTATCTGAGTCAGAAACAGGGTTGAACCGAAACAGGGTCCCGGGGTAGATATAGTGACTCACCAGGAAGCAGTCCCATCCCCAAATAAAGTGAACCATTAGAAAAATATTCGAGTCAGAAACAGGGAGGAACCGAAATAGGGTCCCGACGCAGATATAGTGACTCCGCAGGAAACAGTCCAGTCCCATATACAGTGAACCATAAGCAAAATATGCGAGTCAGAAAAAGGGATAAACCGCAACAGGGTCCCGGGGTAGATACAGTGACTTACCATGAAACATTCCCGTCCCAGAGACAGTTAAACATAAGAAAAATATTTGACTCAGATATAGGGATGAACAGAAACAGGGTCTCGGGGCAGATTTAGTGACTCACAAGGAAACAGTTCCGTCCCAGATACAGTAAACCTTAAGTAAAATATCCGACTCAGATACAAGGATGAAACGAAACAGGTTCCCGGGGCATATATTGTGACTCACCAGGAAACATTCCCATTCCAGATACAGTGAACCATAAGAAAAATATATGGCTCAGATATAGGGATGAACCGAAACAGGGTCCCGCGGTAGATTTAGTGAATTACAAAGAAACAGTCCGGTCCCATATACAGTACACCATAAGGAAAATATCAGACTCAGATACAAGGATGAACCGAAACAGGGTCCTGTGGCAGATATAGTGACTCACCAGGAAACAGTCCTGTCCCAGATAAAGTCAACCATAAGAAAAATATCCGAGTCAGAAACAGGGAGGAACCGAAATAGGGTCCCGAGGAAGATATAGTGACTCCCTAAGAAACAGTCCAGTCCCAGATGCAGTAAACCATAAGAAAAATATCCGACTCAGATACAAGGACTAACCGAAACAGGGTACTGGGGGCAGATATAGTGACTCACTAGCAAAAAGTCCCGTCCTAGATACAGTGAACCATAAGAAAAATATCCGAGTCAGAAATAGGGAGGAACCGAAATAGGGTCCCGAGGCAGATAAAGTGACTCCCCAGGAAACAGTCCAGTCCCAGAGACACTGAACCATAAGCAAAATATATAAGTCAGAAAAATATTTGACTCAGATATCGGGATTATCCGAAACAGGGTCCCGAGGTAGATATAGTGACTCACCAGGAAACAGTCCCGTCCCAAATACAGTGAACCATAAGAAAAATATCCGACTCAAATACAACGATGAACCGAAACAGAGTCCCGGGGCATATATAGTGACTCAACAGGAAACAGTCCCGTCCCAGATACAGTGATCCATATGAAAAATGTCTGACTCAGATATACGATAAACCGAAAGAGGGTCCCGAGGCAGATTTAGTGACTCAGAAGGAAACAGTCCCGTCATAGATACAGTTAACCATAAGAAAAATATCCGATTTAGATAGAAGGATGAACCGAAACAGGGTCCCGGGGAAGATATAGTCACTCACCAGGAAACAGTCTCGTCCTAGATACAGTGAACCATAAGAAAAATATCCTAGTCAGAAACAGAGAGGAACCGAAATAGCGTCCCGAGCCAGATATAGTGACTCCCCTGGAAACAGTCCAGTCCCAGATACATTGAACCATAAGCAAAATATGCGAGTCAGAAAGAAGGATAAACCGCAACAGGGTCCCGGGGAAGATATAGTGACTTACCATGAAACATTCCCGTCCCAGATACAGTTAAACATAAGAAAAATATCTGACTCAGATATAGGGCTGAACAGAAACAGGGTCTCGGGGCAGATATTGTGACTGATATAGAAACAGTTCCGTCCCAGATGCAGTAAACCATAAGAAAAATATCCGACTCAGATACAAGGACTAACAGAAAAAGCGTACTGGGGACAGATATAGTGACTCAGCAAGAAAAAGTCCCGTCCTCGATACAGGGAACCATAAGAAAAATATTTGAGTCAGAAACAGGGTTGAACTGAAATAGTGTGCCGGGGAAGATATAGTGACTCACCAGGAAACAGTCCCGTTCCAAATACAATGAACCATAAGAAAAATATCCTAGTCAGAAACAGAGAGGAACTGAAATAGGGTCCCGTGGCAGATATAGTGACTCCCCAAGAAACAGTCCAATCCCAGTTACACTGAACCATAAGCAAAATATCTAAGTCAGAAACAGGGATAAGCCGAAACAGGGTCCCGAGAAGATATAGTGACTTACCATGAATCATTCCCGTCACAGATACAGTGAACTATTAGAAAAATATCTGCCTCAGATATCGGGATGAAAAAAAAAAAGGCCTCGGGGCAGATTTAGTGATTGACAAGGAAACAGTTCCGTCCCAGATGCAATAAACCATAAGAAAAATATCCGACTCAGATGCAAGGATCAAACGAAACAGGGTACTGGGGGCAGATATAGTGACTCACTAGGAAAAAGTCCCGTCTTAGATATAGTGAATCATAAGAAAAATATCTGAGTCAGAAACAGGGTTGAACCGAAACAGGGTCCCAGGGTAGATATAGTGACTCAACAGGAAACAGTCCCGTCCCATATAAAGTGAACCATAAGAAAAATATCCAAGGCAGAAACAAGGAAGAACGGAAATAGGGTCCCGAGGCAGATATAGTGACTCCCCAGGAAACAGTCCAGTCCCAGATACAGTGAACCATAAGCAAAATATCTAAGTCAGAAACAGGGATAAGCCGAAACAGGGTCCCGGGAAGATATAGCGACTTACCATGAAACCTACCCGTCCTAGATACAGTGAACCATCAGAAGAATATTTGACTCAGATAACGGGATTAACCGAAACAGGGTCCCGGGGTAAATATAGTGACTCACCAGGAAATAGTCACATCCCAAATACAGTGAACCATAAGAAAAATATCCGACTCAGAGACAACAATGAACCGAAACAGAGTCCCGGGGCATATATAGTGACTCAGCAGGAAACTGTCCCGTCCCCAATACAGTGAACCATAAGAAAAATATCCTAGTCAGAAACAAAGAGGAACCCAAATAGGGTCCCGATGGAGATATAGTGACTCCCCAGGAAACAGTCCAGTCCCAGATACACTGAACCATAAGCAAAATATCTAAGTCAGAAACAGGGATAAGCCGAAACAGTGTCCCGGGAAGATATAGTGACTTACCATGAAACATTCCCGTCCCAGATACAGTGAACCTTCAGAAAAATATCTGACTCAGATATCGGGATGAACACAAAAAGGTTCTCGGGGCAGATTTAGTGACTAACAAGGAAACAGTTCCGTCCCAGATGCAGTAAACCATAGGAAAAATATCCGACCCAGATACAAGGATTAACCGAAATAGGGTACTGAGGGCAGATATAATGACTCACCAGGAAAACGTCTCGTCCTACATACAGTGAACCATAAGAAAAATATCTGAGTCAGAAACAGGGTTGAACCGAGACAGAGTCCCGTGGTATATGTAGTGAGTCACCAGGAAACAATCCCGTCCCAAATACAGTGAACCATAAGAAAAATATCCGAGTCAAAAACATGGAGGAACCGAAATAGGGTCCCGAGGCAGATATAGTGACTCCCCAGGAAACAGTCTACTCCTAGATACAATGAACCAAAAGCAAAATATCTAAGTTAGAAACAGGGATAAGCCGAAACAGGGTCCCGGGAAGATATAGTGATTTACAATGAAAAATTCCCGTCCCAGATACAGTGAACCATCGGAAAAATATCTGACTCAGATATCGGGATGAACAGAAAAAAGGGTCTCGGGGCAGATTTAGTGATTGACAAGGAAACAGTTCTGTCCCAGATGCAGTAAACCCTAAGAAAAACATCCGACTCAGATACAAGGATTAACCGAAACAGGGTACTGGGGGTAGATATAGTGACTCACCAGGAAAAAGTCTCGTCCTAGATACAGTGAATCATAAGAAAAATATCTGAGTCAAAAACAGGGTTGAGCCGAAATGGGGTTCCAGGGTAGATATAGTGACTCACCAGGAAATAGTCCCGTCCCAAATAAAGTGAACCATAAGAAAAATATTCGAGTCAGAAACAGGGAGGAACCGAAATAGGGTTCCGACGCAGATATAGTGACTCCCCAGGAAACAGTCCAGTTCCGGATACAGTGAACCATAAGCAAAATATCTAAGTCAGAAACAGGGATAAGCCGAAACAGGGTCCCGGGAAGATATAGTGACTTACCATGAAACATTCCCGTCCCAGATACAGTGAACCTTCAAAAAAATATTTCACTCAGATATCGGGATGAACAGAAAAAGGGTCTCAGGGCATATTTAGTGACTGACAAGGAAACAGTTCCGTCCCAGATCCAGTAAACCATAAGAAAAATATCCGACTCAGATACAAGGATTAACCGAAACAGGGTACTGGGTGCAGATATAGTGACTCACCAGGAAAAAGTCCCGTCCTAGATACAGTGAACCATAAGAAAAATATCTGTGTCAGAAAAAGGGTTGAACCGAAACAGGGTCCCGGGGCAGATATAGTGACTCACCAGGAAACAGTCCTGTCCCAAATATAGTGAACCATAAGAATAATATCCGACTCAGAAACAGGGAGGAACCGAAATAGGGTCCCGAGGCAGATATAGTGACTCCCCAGGAAACAGTCCAGTCCCAGATACAGTGAATCATAAGAAAAATATCTAAGTCAGAATCAGAGTTGAACCGAAACAGGGTCCCGGGGTAGATATAGTGACACACTAGGAAACAGTCGCATCCCAAATACAGTGAACCATAAGAAAAATATCTAAGTCATAAACAGGGAGCAACAGAAATAGGGTCCCGTGGCAGATATAGTGACTCCCCAGGAAACAATCCAGTCCCAGATACAGTGAACCATAAGCAAAATATCTAAGTCAGAAACAAAGATAAGCCGAAACAGGGTCCCGGGAAGATATAGTGACTTACCATCAAACATTCCTATCCCAGATACAGTGATCGTTCAGAAAAATATCTGACTCAGATATCGGGATGAACAGAAAAAGGGTCTTAGGGCAGATTTAGTGACAGACAAGGAAACAGTTCCCTCCCAGATGCTGTAAACCATAAGAAAAATATCCGACTTAGATACAAGGATTATCTGAAACAGGGTACTGGGGGCAGATATAGTGACTCACCAGGAAAAAGTCTCGTCCTAGATACAGTGATCCATAAGAAAACTATCTGAGTCAGAAACAGGGTTGAACCGAAACAGGGTCCTGGGGTAGATATAGTGACTCACCAGGAAACAGTCCCGTCCCAAATACAGTGAACCATAAGAGAAATATCCGAGTCAGAAACTGGGAGGAACCGAAATAGGTTCCCGAGGCAGATATAATGACTCCCCAGGAAACAGTCCAGTCCCAGATACAGTGAACCATAAGAAAAATATATGAGTCAGAAACAAAGTTGAACCGAAACAGGGTCCCGGGGTAAATATAGTGACTCACCAGGAAACAGTCCTGTCCCAACTATGGTGAATCATAAGAAAAATAACCGACTCAGAAACAGGGAGGAACCGAAATAAGGTCCCGACGCAGATATATTGACTCCCCAGGAAACAGTCCAGTGCCAGATACAGTGAACCATAAGAAAAATATCTAAGTCAGAAACAGGGATAAGCCGAAACAGGGTCCCGGGAAGATATAGTGACTTACCATGAAACATTCCTGTCACAGATACAGTGAACCATGAGAAATATATCTGCCTCAGATATCTGGATGAACAAAAAAAGGATCTCGGGCTAGATTTAGTGACTGACAAGGAAACATTTCCGTCCCAGATGCAGTAAACCATAAGAAAAATATGCGACTCAGATGCAAGGATCAACCGAAACAGGGTACTGGGGGCAGATATAGAGACTCACTAGGGAAAAGTCCAATCCTAGATACAGTGAATCATAAGAAAAATATCTGAGTCAGAAACAGGGTTGAACCGAAACAGGGTCCCGGGGTAGATATAGTGACTCAACAAGAAACAGTCCCGTCCCAAATAAAGTGAACCATAAAAAAAATATCCGAGTCAGAAGCAAGGAATAACAGAAATAAGGTCCCGAGGCAGATATAGTGACTCCCCAGGAAACAATCCAGTCCCAGATACATGAACCTTCAGAAAAATATCTGACTCAGATATCGGGATGAACAGAAAAAGGTTTTCAGGGAATATTTAGTGACTAACAAGGAAACAGTTCCGTCCCAGATGCAGTAAACCATAAGAAAAATATCTGACTCAGATACAATGACTAACCGAAACAGGGTACTGGGGGCAGATATAGTGACTCACTAGGAAAAAGTCCCGTCCTAGATATAGTGAACCATAAGAAAAATATCTGAGTTAGAAACATGGTTGAACCGAGACAAGGTCCCGTGGTAGATATAGCGACTCACCAAGAAATAGTCCCGTCCCAAATAAAGTGAACCATAAGAAAAATATTCGAGTCAGAACCAGGGAGGAACCGAAATAGGGTCCCGACGCAGATATAGGGACTCCCCAGGAAACAGTCCAGTGCCAGATACAGTGAACCATAAGCAAAATATCTAAGTCAGAAACATGGATAAGCCGAAACAGGGTCTCGGGAAGATATATTGACATACCATGAAACATTCCCGTCCCAGATACAGTGAACCTTCAGAAAAATATTTGACTCTGATATCGGGATGAACAGAAAAAGGGACTCAGGGCAGATTTAGTGACTGACACGGAAACAGTTCTTTCCCAGATGCAGTAAACCATAAGAAAAATATCCGACTTAGATACAAGGATTAACCGAAACAGGGTACTAGGTGTAGATATAGTGACTCACCAGGAAAAAGTCCCGTCCTAGATACAGTGAACCATAAGAAAAATGTCTGAGTCAGAAACAGGGTTGAACCGAAACAGGGTCCCGGGTTAGATATAGTGACTCACCAGGAAACAGTACCGTCCCAAATACAGTGAAGCATAAGAAAAATTTCCGACTCAGAAACAGGCAGGAACCGAAATAGGGTCCCGAGGAATATATATCGACTCCCTAGGAAACATTCCCGTCCCAGATACAGTGAACCATCAAAAAAATATTTGAGTCAGAAACAGGGAGGAACCGAAATAGGGTTCCGACGCAGATATAGTGACTCCCCAGGAAACAGTCCAGTTCCAGATACAGTGAACCATAAGCAAAATATCTAAGTCAGAAACAGGGATAAGCCGAAACAGGGTCCCGGGAAGATATAGTGACTTACCATGAAACATTCCCGTCCCAGATACAGTGAACCTTCCGAAAAATATTTCACTCAGATATCGGGATGAACAGGAAAAGGGTCTCGGGGCAGATTTAGTGACTGACAAGGAAACAGTTCCGTCCCAGATGCAGTAAACCATAAGAAAAATATTCGACTCAGATACAAGGATTAACCGAAACAGGGTACTGGGGGTAGATATAGTGACTCACCAGCAAAAAGTCCCGTCCTAGATATAGTGAACCATAAGAAAAATATCTGAGTCAAACACAGGGTTGAACCGAAACAGGGTCTCGGGATAGATATAGTGACTCACAAGGAAAAAGTCCCGTCCCAAATAAAGTGAACCATAAGAAAAATATCCGAGTCAGAAACAGGGAGGAACCGAAATAGGTTCCCGACGGAGATATAGTGACTCCCCAGGAAACAGTCCAGTCCCAGATACACTGAACCATAAGCAAAATATCTAAGTCAGAAACAGGGATAAGCCGAAACAGGGTCCCGGGAAGATATAGTGACTTACCATGAAACATTCCCGTCCCAGATACAGTGAACCTTCAGAAAAATATTTGACTCAGATATCGGGATGAACAGAAAAAGGGTCTCAGGGCAGATTTAGTGACTGACAAGGAAACAATTCCGTCCCAGATGAAGTAAACCATAATAAAAATATCCGGCTCAGATAAAAGGATTAATAGAAACAGGGTACTAGGGGCAGATATAGTGACTCACAAGGAAAAAATCCTGTCCTAGATACAGTGAACCATAAGAAAAATATCTGAATCAGAAACAGGGTTGAACTGAAACAGGGTCCCGGGGTAGATATAGTGACTCACAAGGAAACAGTCCCGTCCCAATTACAGTGAACCATAAGAAAAATATCCGAGACAGAAACAGGGAGGAACCGAAATAGGGTCCCGAGGCAGATATAGTGACCCCCAGGAAACTGTCCTGTCCTAGATACAGTGAACCATAAGCAAAATATCTGAATCAGAAAAAGGGATAAGCTGAAACAGGGTCCGGGGAAAGATATAGTGACTTTCCATGAAACATTCCCGTCCCAGATACAGTGAACCATAAGAAAAATATCCGATTCAGATAGAAGGATGAACCGAAACAGGGTCCCGGGGAAGATATAGTGACTCACCAGGAAACAGTCCCGTCCTAGATACATTGAACCATAAGAAAAATATCCTAGTCAGAAACAGAGAGGAACCGAAATAGCGTCCCGAGGCAGATATAGTGACTCCCCAGGAAACAGTCCAGTCCCAGATACAGTGAACCATAAGCAAAATATGCGAGTCAGAAACAGGGATAAACCGCAATAGGGTCCCGCGGCAGATATAGTGACATACCATGAAACATTCCCGTCCCAGATACAGTTAAACATAAGAAAAATATCTGACTCAGATATAGGGATGAACAGAAACAGGGACTCGGGGCAGATTTTGTGACTCACAAGGAAACAGTTCCGTCCCAGATGCAGTAAACCATAAGAAAAATATCTGACTCAGATACAAGGATTAACCGAAACAGTGTACTAGGGCCAGATATAGTGACTCACCAGGAAAAAGTTCCGTCCTAGATACAGTGAACCATAAGAAAAATATCTGAGTCAGAAACGGGGTTGAACCGAAACAAGGTCCCGTGGTAGATATAGTGACTCACCAGGAAACAGTCCCGTCCTAAATACAGTGAACCATAAGAAAAATATTCGACTCAGATACAAGGATGAACCGAAACAGGGTCCCGGGGCATATATAGTGACTCAACAGGAAACAGACCCGTCCAAGATACAGTGATCCATATGAAAAATGTCTGACTCAGATATACGGATAAACTGAAACAGGGTCCCTGGGCAGATTCAGTGACTCAGAAGGAAACAGTCCCGTCCTAGATACAGTGAACCATAAGAAAAATATCAGAATTAGATAGAAGGATGAACTGAAATAGGGTCCTGGGGAAGATATAGTGACTCACCAGGAAACAGTCCCGTCCTAGATACATTGAATAATAAGAAAAATATCCTAGTCAGAAACAGAGAGGAACCGAAATAGCGTCCCGAGGCAGATATAGTGACTCCCCAGGAAACAGTCCAGTCCCAAATAAAGTGAACCATAAGCAAAATATGGAAGTCAGAAACAGGGATAAACCGCAACAGGGTCCCGGGGCAGATATAGTGACTTACCATGAAACTTTCCCGTCCCAGATACAGTTAAACATAAGAAAAATATCTGACTCAGATATAGAGATGAACAGAAACAGCGTCTCGGGGCAGATTTAGTGACTGACAAGCAAACAGTTCCGTCCCAGATGTAGTAAACCAGAAGAAAAATATCTGACTCTGATACAAGGATGAACCGAAACAAGGTCCCGGGACATATATAGTGACTCAACAGGAAACAGACCCATCCAAGATACAGTGATCCATATGAAAAATGTCTGACTCAGATATACGGATATACCGAAACAGGGTCCCGGGGTGGAATTTAGTGACTCAGAAGGAAACAGTCCCGTCCTAGATACAGTGAACCATAAGAAAAATATCCGATTTAGATAGAAGGTTGAACCGAAACAGGGTCCCGGGGAAGATATAGTCACTCACCAGGCAACAGTCCCGTCCTAGATACAGTGAAACATAAGAAAAATATCCTATTTAGAAACAGAGAGGAACCGAAATAGCGTCCCGAGGCAGATATAGTGACCCCCCAGGAAACAGTCCAGTCCCAAATACAGTGAACCTTAAGTAAAATATGCGAGTAAGAAACAGGGATAAACCGCAACAGGGTCCCGGGGCAGATATAGTGACTTACCATGAAACATTCCCGTCCCAGATATAGTTAAACATAAGAAAAATATCAGACTCAGATATAGGGATTAAGAGAAATAGGGTCTCGGGGCAGATTTAGTGACTGACAAGGAAACAGTTCCGTCCCAGATACAGTAAACCATAGGAAAAATTTCCGACTCCGATACAAGGATGAAACGAAACAGGATCCCGGGGCAGATATTGTGACTCACCAGGAAACATTCCCATCCCAGATACAGTGAACCATAAGAAAAATATATGGCTTAGATATAGGGATGAACCGAAACAGGGCCTCACAGCAGATTTAGTGACTTACAAGGAAACAGTCCGGTCCCAGATACAGTAAACCATAAGGAAAATATCAGACTCAGATACAAGGATGAACCGAAACAGGGTCCTATGGCAGATGTAGTGACTCACCAGGAAACAGTCCCGTCCCAGATACAGTGAACCATAAGCCAAATATCTAAGTCAGAAATAGGGATAAGCCGAAACAGGGTCCCGGTAAGATATAGTGACGTACCAATAAACATTCCCATCCCAGATACAGTGAACCATCACAAAAATATCTGACTCAGATATCGGGATGAACAGAAAAAGGGTCTCAGGGAAGATTTAGTGACTGACAAGGAAACAGTTCTTTCCCAGATGCAGTAAACCATAAGAAAAATATCCGACTCAGATACAAGGATTAACTAAAACAGGGTACTGGGGGCAGATATAGTGACTCACCAGGAAAAAGTCCCGTCCTAGATACAGTGAACCATAAGAAAAATATCTGAGTCAGAAACAGGGATAAGCTGAAACAGGGTCCGGGGGAAGATATAGTGACTTTTCATGAAACATTCCCGTCTCAGATACAGTGAACCATAAGAAAAATATCCGATTCAGATAGAAGGATGAACCGAAACAGGGTCCCGGGGAAGATATAGTGACTCACCAGGAAACAGTCCCGTCCTAGATACATTGAACCATAAGAAAAATATCCTAGTCAGAAACAGAGTGGAACCGAAATAGCGTCCCGAGGCAGATATAGTGACTCCCCAGGAAACAGTCCAGTCCCAGATACAGTGAACCATAAGCAAAATATGCGAGTCAGAAACAGGGATAAATCGCAACAGGGTCCCGCGGCAGATATAGTGACTTACCATGAAACATTCCCGTCACAGATACAGTTAAACATAAGAAAAATATCTGACTCAGATATAGGGATGAACAGAAACAGGGACTCGGGGCAGATTTTGTGACTCACAAGGAAACAGTTCCGTCCCAGATGCAGTAAACCATAAGAAAAATATCTGACTCATATACAAGGATTAACCGAAACAGTGTACTGGGGCCAGATATAGTGACTCACCAGGAAACAGTCCCGTCCTAGATACATTGAACCATAAGAAAAATATCCTAGTCAGAAACAGAGAGGAACCGAAATAGCTTCCCGAGGCAGATATAGTGACTCCCCAGGAAACAGTCCAGTCCCAAATACAGTGAACCATAAGCAAAATATGCGAGTCAGAAACAGGGATAAACCGCAACAGGGTCCCGGGGCAGATATAGTGACTTACCATGAAACTTTCCCGTCCCAGATACAGTTAAACATAAGAAAAATATCTGACTCAGATATAGGGATAAACAGAAACAGGGTCTCGGGGCAGATTTAGTGACCGACAAGGAAACAGTTCTGTCCCAAACACTGTAAACCATAAGAAAAATATCCGACTCAGATACAAGGATGAAACGAAACAGGATCCCAGGGCAGATATTGTGACTCACCAGGAAACATTCCCCTCCCAGATACAGTGAACCATAAGAAAAATATATGGCTCAGATATAGGGATGAATCAAAACAAGGTCCCGCGGCAGATTTAGTGACTTACAAGGAAATAGTCCGGTCCCAGATACAGTAAACCATAAGGAAAATATCGGACTCAGATACAAGGATGAACCGAAACAGGGTCCTATGGCAGATATAGGGACTCACCAGGAAACAGTCCCGTCCCAGATACAGTGAACCATAAGCCAAATATCTAAGTCAGAAACTGGGATAAGCCGAAACAGGGTCCCGGGAAGATATAGTGACTTACCAATAAACATTCTCGTCCCAGATACAGTGAACCATCAGAAAAATATCAAACTCAGATATCGGGATGAACAGAAAAAGGGTCTCAGGGCAGATTTAGTGACTGACAAGAAAACAGTTCTGTCCCAGATGCAGTAAACCATAAGAAAAATATCCGACTCAGATACAAGGATTAACTAAAACAGGGTACTGGGGGCAGATATAGTGACTCACTAGGAAAAAGTCCCGTCCTAGATACAGTGAACCATAAGAAAAACATCTGAGTCAGAAACAGGGTTGAACCGAAACAGGGTCTCAAGGTAGATTTAGTGACTCAGAAGGAAACAGTCCCGTCCTAGATCCAGTGAACCATAAGAAAAATATCCGATTCAGATAGAAGGATGAACCGAAACAAGGTCCCGGGGAAGATATAGTCACTCACCAGGAAACAATCCCGTCCTAGATACATTGAACCATAAGAAAAATATCCTAGTCAGAAACAGAGAGGAACTGAAATAGCGTCCCGAGGCAGATATAGTGACTCCCCAGGAAACAGTCCAGTCCCAGATACAGTGAACCATAAGCAAAATATGCGAGTCAGAAACAAGGATAAACCGCAACAGGGTCCCAGGGCAGATATAGTGACTTACCATGAAACATTCCCGTCCCAGATACAGTTAAACATAAGAAAAATATCTGACTCAGATATAGGGATGAACAGAAACAGGGTCTCAGGGCAGATTTAGTGACTAACAAGCAAACAGTTCCGTCCCAGATGCAGTAAACCAGAAGAGAAATATCTGACTCTGATACAAGGATGAACCGAAACAAGGTCCCGGGACATATATAGTGACTCAACAGGAAACAGACCCATCCAAGATATAGTGATCCATATGAAAAATGTCTGGCTCAGATATACGGATATACCGAAACAGGGTCCCGGGGTGGAATTTAGTGACTCAGAAGGAAACAGTCCCATCCTAGATACAGTGAACCATAAGAAAAATATCCGATTTAGATAGAAGGTTGAACCGAAACAGGGTCCCGGGGAAGATATAGTGACTCACCAGACAACAGTCTCGTCCTAGATACCGTGAAACATAAGAAAAATATCCTAGTTAGAAACAGAGAGGAACCGAAATAGCGTCCCGAGGCAGATATAGTGACCCCCCAGGAAACAGTCCAGTCCCAAATACAGTGAACCTTAAGCAAAATATGCGAGTAAGAAACATGGATAAACCGCAACAGGGTCCCGGGGCAGATATAGTGACTTACCATGAAACATTCCCGTCCCAGATACAGTTAAACATAAGAAAAATATCTGACTCAGATATAGGGATGAAGAGAAATAGGGTCTCGGGGCAGATTTAGTGACTGACAAGGAAACAGTTCCGTCCCAGATACAGTAAACCATAGGAAAAATTTCCGACTCCGATACAAGGATGAAACGAAACAGGATCCCGGGGCAGATATTGTGACTCACCAGGAAACATTCCCATCCCAGATACAGTGAACCATAAGAAAAATATATGGCTTAGATATAGGGATGAACCGAAACAGGGCCTCACAGCAGATTTAGTGACTTACAAGGAAACAGCCCGGTCCCAGATACAGTGAACCATAAGAAAAATATCCGACTCAGAAACAGGAAGGAACCGAAATAGCGTCCCAAGTTAGATATAGTGACTCCCTAGGAAACAGTCTAGTCCCAGATACAGAAACAGGGATGAACCGAAACAGGGTCCCAAGGTAGATATAGTGACTCACCAGGAAACAGTCCCGTTCCAAATACAATGAACCATAAGAAAAATATCCTAGTCAGAAACGGAGAGGAACTGAAATAGGGTCCCGTGGCAGATATAGTGACTCCCCAAGATACAGTCCAGTCCCAGATACACTGAACCAAAAGCAAAATATCTAAGTCAGAAACAGGGATAAGCCGAAACAGGGTCCCGGGAAGATATAGTGACTTACCATGAATCATTCCCGTCACAGATATAGTGAACTATCAGAAAAATATCTGCCTCAAATATCGGGATGAAAAAAAAAAAGGCCTCGGGGCAGATTTAGTGACTGACATGGAAACAGTTCCGTCCCAGATGCAATAAACCATAAGAAAAATATCCGACTCAGATGCAAGGATCAAACGAAACAGGGTACTGGGGGCAGATATAGTGACTCACTAGGAAAAAGTCCCGTCCTAGATATAGTGAATCATAAGAAAAATATCTGAGTCAGAAACAGGGTTGAACCGAAACAGGGTCCCAGGGTAGATATAGTGACTCAACAGGAAACAGTCCCGTCCCAAATAAATTGAACCATAAGAAAAATATCAAAGGCAGAAACAAGGAAGAACAGAAATAGGGTCCCGAGGCAGATATAGTGACTCCCCAGGAAACAGTCCAGTCCCAGATACAGTGAACCATAAGCAAAATATCTAAGTCAGAAACAGGGATAAGCCGAAACAGGGTCCCGAGAAGATATAGTGACTTACCATGAAACCTACCCGTCCTAGATACAGTGAACCATCAGAAGAATATTTGACTCAGATAACGGGATTAACCGAAACAGGGTCCCGGGGTAGATATAGCGACTCACCAGGAAATAGTCACATCCCAAATACAGTGAACCATAAGAAAAATATCCGACTCAGAGACAACAATGAACCGAAACAGGGTCCCGGGGCATATATAGTGACTCAGCAGGAAACTGTCCCGTCCCCAATACAGTGAACCATAAGAAAAATATCCTAGTCAGAAACAGAGAGGAACCCAAATAGGGTCCCGATGGAGATATAGTGACTCCCCAGGAAACAGTCCAGTCCCAGATACACTGAACCATAAGCAAAATATCTAAGTCAGAAATAGGGATAAGCCGAAACAGGGTCCCGGGAAGATATAGTGACTTACCATGAAACATTCCCGTCCCAGATACAGTGAACCTTCAGAAAAATATCTGACTCAGATATCGGGATGAACACAAAAAGGTTCTCGGGGCAGATTTAGTGACTACCAAGGAAACAGTTCCGTCCCAGATGCAGTAAACCATAGGAAAAATATCCGACCCAGAACCAAGGATTAACCGAAATAGGGTACTGAGGGCAGATATAATGACTCACCAGGAAAAAGTCCCGTCCTAGATACAGTGAACCATAAGAAAAATATCTGAGTCAGAAACAAGGTTGAACCGAGACAGAGTCCCGTGGTATATATAGTGAGTCACCAGGAAACAATCCCGTCCCAAATACAGTGAACCATAAGAAAAATATCCGAGTCAAAAACAGGGAGGAACCGAAATAGGGTCCCGAGGCAGATATAGTGACTCCCCAGGAAACAGTCTAGTCCTAGATACAATGAACCATAAGCAAAATATCTAAGTTAGAAACAGGGATAAGCCGAAACAGGGTCCCGGGAAGATATAGTGATTTACAATGAAAAATTCCCGTCCCAGATACAGTGAACCATCGAAAAAATATCTGACTCAGATATCGGGATGAACAGAAAAAGGGTCTCGGGGCAGATTTAGTGATTGACAAGGAAACAGTTCTGTCCCAGATGCAGTAAACCCTAAGAAAAACATCCGACTCAGATACAAGGATTAACCGAAACAGGGTACTGGGGGTAGATATAGTGACTCACCAGGAAAAAGTCTCGTCCTAGATACAGTGAATCATAAGAAAAATATCTGAGTCAAAAACAGGGTTGAGCCGAAATGGGGTTCCAGGGTAGATATAGTGACTCACCAGGAAATAGTCCCGTCCCAAATAAAGTGAACCATAAGAAAAATATTCGAGTCAGAAACAGGGAGGAACCGAAATAGGGTTCCGACGCAGATATAGTGACTCCCCAGGAAACGTCCAGTTCCAGATACAGTGAACCATAAGCAAAATATCTAAGTCAGAAACAGGGATAAGCCGAAACAGGGTCCCGGGAAGATATAGTGACTTACCATGAAACATTCCCGTCCCAGATACAGTGAACCTTCAGAAAAATATTTCACTCAGATATCGAGATGAACAGAAAAAGGGTCTCAGGGCATATTTAGTGACTAACAAGGAAACAGTTCCGTCCCAGATGCAGTAAACCATAAGAAAAATATCCGACTCAGATACAAGGATTAACCGAAACAGGGTACTGGGTGCAGATACAGTGACTCACCAGGAAAAAGTCCCGTCCTAGATACAGTGAACCATAAGAAAAATATCTGAGTCAGAAAAAGGGTTGAACCGAAACAGGGTCCCGGGGTAGATATAGTGACTCACCAGGAAACAGTCCCGTCCCAAATATAGTGAACCATAAGAATAATATCCGACTCAGAAACAGGGAGGAACCGAAATAGGGTCCCGAGGCAGATATAGTGACTCCCCAGGAAACAGTCCAGTCCCAGATACAGTGAATCATAAGAAAAATATCTGAGTCAGAATCAGAGTTGAACCGAAACAGGGTCCCGGGGTAGATATAGTGACACACTAGGAAACAGTCCCATCCCAAATACAGTGAACCATAAGAAAAATATCTAAGTCATAAACAGGGAGCAATAGAAATAGGGTCCCGTGGCAGATATAGTGACTCCCCAGGAAACAATCCAGTCCCAGATACAGTGAACCATAAGCAAAATATCTAAGTCAGAAACAGAGATAAGCCGAAACAGGGTCCCGGGAAGATATAGTGACTTAGCATCAAACATTCCTATCCCAGATACAGTGATCGTTCAGAAAAATATCTGACTCAGATATCGGGATGAACAGAAAAAGGGTCTTAGGGCAGATTTAGTGACAGACAAGGAAACAGTTCCCTCCCAGATGCTGTAAACCATAAGAAAAATATCCGACTTAGATACAAGGATTATCTGAAACAGGGTACTGGGGGCAGATATAGTGACTCACCAGGAAAAAGTCTCGTCCTAGATACAGTGAACCATAAGAAAACTATCTGAGTCAGAAACAAGGTTAAACCGAAACATGGTCCTAGGGTAGATATAGTGACTCACCACGAAACAATCCCGTCCTAAATACAGTGAACAATAAGAAAAATAACCGACTCAGAAACAGCGAGGAATCGAAATAGGGTCCCGACGCAGATATATTGTGTCCCCAGGAAACAGTCCAGTCCCAGATACGTTGAACCATAAGAAAAATATCTAAGTCAGAAACAGGGATAAGCCGAAACAGGGTCTCGGGAAGATATAGTGACTTACCATGAAACATTCCCGTCTCAGATACTGTGAACCATCAGAAAAATATCTGACTCAAATATCGGGATGAACAGAAAAAGGGACTCGGGGCAGATTTAGTGACTGACAAGGAAACAGTTCCGTCCCAGATGCAGTAAACCATAAGAAAAATATTCGACTCAGATACAAGGATTAACCGAAATAGGGTACTGGGGCAGATATAGTGACTCACCAGGAAAAAGACTCGTCCTAGATACAGTGAACCATAAGAAAAATATCTGAGTCAGAAGTAGGCTTGAACCGAAACAGGGTCCCGGGGTAGATATAGTGACTCACCAGGAAACAGTCCCGTCCCAAATAAAGTGAACCATAAGAAAAATATCCGAGTCAGAAACATGGAGGAACCGAAATAGGGTCCCGACGCAGATATAGTGACTCCCCAGGAAACAGTCCAGTCCCAGATACAGTGAACCATAAGCAAAATATCTAAGTCAGAAACAGGGATCAATAGAAACAGGGTCCCGCGAAGATATAGTGACTTACCATGAAACATTCCCGTCCCAGATACAGTGAACCTTCAGAAAAATATTTGACTTAGATATCGGGATGAACAGAAAAAGGGTCTTAGGGCAGATTTAGTGACTGACAAGGAAACAGTTCCGTCCCAGATGCAGTAAACCATAATAAAAATATCTGGCTCTGATACAAGAATTAACCGAAACAGGGTACTAGGGGCAGATATAGTGACTCACCAGGAAAAAGTCCCGTCCTAGATACAGTGAATCATAAGAAAAATATCTGAGTCAGAAACAGGGTGTAACCGAAACAGGGTCCCGGGGTAGATATAGTGACTCACCAGGAAACAGTCCCGTCCCAAATACAGTGAACTGATGAGCTGCCGAGGCTCCTCAAATTACTTAAGTTTTAGGTCGGTTACCTAGCTTTTTGCAGCATAGGACAGCCCTAAGTCGAACCTAAGGATTGTTCTCTGTGGTGAATCATATTGAAAAGCATGTAAACAGAGGGGGTTGAGTTTGGTTTAAGTGATTAACGAAAATTAATTATCAGTGGTAACCTAAAGGAAAACAACCAATCCAAGTCTTTACTAATTCTGATTTAAGTTCATCCTTGATTTCTAATGATCCATTCAATTATTAACCATGTTCTTGGCCTTTAAAACATATCAAGAAGCCTCTCAATGTTCTATGGATTCCACTGGTTAAGCAACCAGAATTCGGATTCAACTAAGACTAAATGAATTAAGCAAACATTCAAGTCTAGTTTTACCTAAGTCCATGATCCAGCCAAGGTGATTAATCCATCCAAAAGCTCAGAAACATTAATCAACCATACAATCCTCTTTTATCACATGCAATTAAGCAATCACACATGAAGATCCAAATTCGAATTAAGCAATTCAAACAGAATATTTCAAAGGATTGAAAGAACTTTGATTAACAACTAAAATGAAGAACAACAACTCATAATCTCAAAACCAATAATCAGAATAGCAAAACATGGATTGATATGTTGGATTAGCCCTCCATGAACAAGAGGAGCTGAAGTTCTTACAAAATATCTAAAAGAAAACTTAGAGACTAAGGAAAACTAGAAAGCTGTCTAAAATATCTAAAGAGTTGATTTTAAATTTCGGCTGCCTCCTTCTTCTGATATAGACCTCCAATTTTACATGCACACCTAAATTTCCCTTAGGGCACACTTGTTCCCATGGGCCTTAGCTTCAATTGGGCTTTGGTATGGGCCCATTTGGACTTGTCATGAGGAAGTTAGGCCCATTTAAGTGGCAGAAGGTGTCTGGAACCGTCAGCTAACTTGCACAGCAAATAAGACCATCTTCCACATAAAATATGGTGAACCGGTCTTCATATAAATTGAAGCTCTGTCTGTTAGATTTCCAATGGTACCAGTTTCAGGTCAATATGACATATACAACTCAAGTTATTACCCAAATACTGCATGTAGGTCAGGATCCTGCGACAGCATGTCTTCTCTGGCTTCCAGGCTCCATATGACCTGCTGAGCGTCCGAATTAGCTTTGGAGCCCTGAAAGAAAGTTGTAGAAAATTCTCTCAGCTTTCCAACAAGGTATGACTCGGAATTTTTGGACATACAGAACTCAAGATATGCCTGAAACACAGAGACAGCATATAATGCCCAGTATTGCTGGAAATTGCAATTAAGCATAAATGGATCCTAAGTCATGAAATGAGGTCTAAGTTTATGCAATTCAGCCCAAAAGAGGTTTAAAAGACTAAGTATGAGGAATAACTATTGTATAAAAAGTGTGTTCATCATGAACCATAAGAGAAATATCCGACTCAGAAACTGGGAGGAACCGAAATAGGTTCCCGAGGCAGATATAATAACTCCCCAGGAAACAGTCCAGTCCCAGATACAGTGAACCATAAGAAAAATATATGAGTCAGAAACAAAGTTGAACCGAAACAGGGTCCCGGGGTAAATATAGTGACTCACCAGGAAACAGTCCTGTCCCAACTATGGTGAATCATAAGAAAAATAACTGACTCAGAAACAGGGAGGAACCGAAATAAGGTCCCGACGCAGATATATTGACTCCCCAGGAAACAGTCCAGTCCCAGATACAGTGAACCATAAGAAAAATATCTAAGTCAGAAACAGGGATAAGCCGAAACAGGGTCCCGGGAAGATATAGTGACTTACCATGAAACATTCCCGTCCCAGATACAGTTAAACATAAGAAAAATATCAGACTCAGATATAGGGATTAAGAGAAATAGGGTCTCGGGGCAGATTTAGGGTCTGTTTGGGAGTTTTTTTGGAGGGGAGAGGAGAGGAGAGGAGAGGAAATAGAAGGAAAGGAATGGAAGGGGAAGAGAGGGGTTTTCCTCTCCTTTGTTTGGATGATTAAAATGAGCAAAAGGAGAGGAAAGGAAAGGAAAGGAATAAAAATTTACAATTTTACAAATTTATCCTTTATTTATAAAATAAATATATTCAATATAAAATTTAATAATGTTATCTAAACAGTGTTTGAAATTTTTTTTGAAGAAATAAATAGAGGTATAATAGTAAACTACTCTTTTTTCTCTCCAAACCCTCTAAATTGGGGGAACACAAAAGTGATGCAAAAAAGGAATGCAAGGGTTTGAGATTACCCCTTGATTTCCTTTCCTTTTTAAATTTTGAACTCCCAAACAAGGGGAAGGACACATTTACTCCTTTCCTTTCCTCTCCTTTCCCCCCAAATTTAACTCCCAAACAAACCCTTAGTGACTGACAAGGAAACAGTTCCGTCCCAGGTACAGTAAACCATAGGAAAAATTTCCGACTCCGAAACAAGGATGAAACGAGACAGGATCCCGGGGCAGATATTGTGACTCACCAGGAAACATTCCCATCCCAGATACAGTGAACCATAAGAAAAGTATATGGCTTAGATATAGGGATGAACCGAAACAGGGCCCCACAGCAGATTTACTGACTTACAAGGAAACAGTCCGGTCCCAGATACAGTAAACCATAAGGAAAATATCAGACTCATATATAAGGATGAACCGAAACAGGGTCCTATGGCAGATATAGTGACTCACCAGGAAATAGTCCCGTCCCAGATACAGTGAACCATAAGCCAAATATCTAAGTCAGAAATAGGGATAAGCCGAAACAGGGTCCCGGTAAGATATAGTGACGTACCAATAAACATTCCCATCCCAGATACAGTGAACCATCACAAAAATATCTGACTCAGATATCGGGATGAACAGAAAAAGGGTCTCGGGGAAGATTTAGTGACTGACAAGGAAACAGTTCTTTCCCAGATGCAGTAAACCATAAGAAAAATATCCGACTCAGATACAAGGATTAACTAAAACAGGGTACTGGGGGCAGATATAGTGACTCACCAGGAAAAAGTCCCGTCCTAGATACAGTGAACCATAAGAAAAATATCTGAGTCAGAAACAGGGATAAGCTGAAACAGGGTCCGGGGGAAGATATAGTGACTTTCCATGAAACATTCCCGTCCCAGATATAGTGAACCATAAGAAAAATATCCGATTCAGATAGAAGGATGAACCGAAACAGGGTCCCGGGGAAGATATAGTGACTCACCAGGAAACAGTCCCGTCCTAGATACATTGAACCATAAGAAAAATATCCTAGTCAGAAACAGAGAGGAACCGAAATAGCGTCCCGAGGCAGATATAGTGACTCCCCAGGAAACAGTCCAGTCCCAGATACAGTGAACCATAAGCAAAATATGCGAGTCAGAAACAGGGATAAACCGCAACAGGGTCCCGCAGCAGATATAGTGACTTACCATGAAACATTCCCGTCCCAGATACAGTTAAACATAAGAAAAATATCTGACTCAGATATAGGGATGAACAAAAACAGGGACTCGGGGCAGATTTTGTGACTCACAAGGAAACAGTTCCGTCCCAGATGCAGTAAACCATGAGAAAAATATCTGACTCAGATACAAGGATTAACCGAAACAGTGTACTGGGGCCAGATATAGTGACTCACCAGGAAAAAGTTCCGTCCTAGATACAGTGAACCATAAGAAGAGTATCTGAGTCAGAAACAGGGTTGAACCGAAACAAGGTCCCGTGGTAGATATAGTGACTCACCAGGAAACAGTCCCGTCCCAAATACAGTGAACCATAAGAAAAATATCCGACTCAGATACAAGGATGAACCGAAACAGGGTCCCGGGGCATATATAGTGACTCAACAGGAAACAGACCCGTCCAAGATACAGTGATCCATAAGAAAAATGTATGACTCAGATATACGGATAAACTGAAACAGGGTCCCGGGGCAGATTCAGTGACTCAGAAGGAAACAGTCCCGTCCTAGATACAGTGAACCATAAGAAAAATATCAGAATTAGATAGAAGGATGAACTGAAATAGGGTCCTGGGGAAGATATAGTGACTCACCAGGAAACAGTCCCGTCCTAGATACATTGAACCATAAGAAAAATATCCTAGTCAGAAACAGAGAGGAACCGAAATAGCGTCCCGAGGCAGATATAGTGACTCCCCAGGAAACAGTCCAGTCCCAAATACAGTGAACCATAAGCAAAATATGCGAGTCAGAAACAGGGATAAACCGCAACAGGGTCCCGGGGCAGATATAGTGACTTACCATGAAACTTTCCCGTCCCAGATACAGTTAAACATAAGAAAAATATCTGACTCAGATATAGGGATGAACAGAAACAGGGTCTCGGGGCAGATTTAGTGACCGACAAGGAAACAGTTCCGTCCCAAATACTGTAAACCATAAGAAAAATATCCGACTCAGATACAAGGATGAAACGAAACAGGATCCCGGGGCAGATATTGTGACTCACCAAGAAACATTCCCCTCCCAGATACAGTGAACCATAAGAAAAATATATGGCTCAGATATAGGGATGAACGAAAATAGGGTCCCGCGGCAGATTTAGTGACTTACAAGGAAATAGTCCGGTCCCAGAAACAGTAAACCATAAGGAAAATATCGGACTCAGATACAAGGATGAACCGAAACAGGGTCCTATGGCAGATATAGTGACTCACCAGGAAACAGTCCCGTCCCAGATACAGTGTACCATAAGCCAAATATCTAAGTCAGAAACTGGGATAAGCCGAAACAGGGTCCCGGGAAGATATAGTGACTTACCAATAAACATTCTCGACCCAGATACAGTGAACCATCAGAAAAATATCAAACTCAGATATCGGGATGAACAGAAAAAGGGTCTCGGGGCAGATTTAGCGACTGACAAGAAAACAGTTCTGTCCCAGATGCAGTAAACCATAAGAAAAATATCCGACTCAGATACAAGGATTAACTAAAACAGGGTACTGGGGGCAGATATAGTGACTCACCAGGAAAAAGTCCCGTCCTAGATACAGTGAACCATAAGAAAAACATCTGAGTCAGAAACATGGTTGAACCGAAACAGGGTCTCAAGGTAGATTTAGTGACTCAGAAGGAAACAGTCCCGTCCTAGATCAAGTGAACCATAAGAAAAATATCCGATTCAGATAGGAGGATGAACCGAAACAGGGTCCCGGGGAAGATATAGTCACTCACCAGGAAACAGTCCCGTCCTAGATACATTGAACCATAAGAAAAATATCCTAGTCAGAAACAGAGAGGAACTGAAATAGCGTCCCGAGGCAGATATAGTGACTCCCCAGGAAACAGTCCAGTCCCAGATACAGTGAACCATAAGCAAAATATGCGAGTCAGAAACAGGGATAAACCGCAACAGGGTCCCGGGGCAGATATAGTGACTTACCATGAAACATTCCCGTCCCAGATACAGTTAAACATAAGAAAAATATCTGACTCAGATATAGGGATGAACAGAAACAGGGTCTCGGGGCAGATTTAGTGACTGACAAGCAAACAGTTCCGTCCCAGATGCAGTAAACCAGAAGAAAAATATCTGACTCTGATACAAGGATGAACCGAAACAAGGTCCCGAGACATATATAGTGACTCATCAGGAAACAGACCCATCCAAGATACAGTGATCCATATGAAAAATGTCTGACTCAGATATACGGATATACCGAAACAGGGTCCCGGGGTGGAATTTAGTGACTCAGAAGGAAACAGTCCCGTCCTAGATACAGTGAACCATAAGAAAAATATCCGATTTAGATAAAAGGTTGAACCGAAACAGGGTCCCGGGGAAGATATAGTGACTCTCCAGGCAACAGTCCCGTCCTAGATACAGTGAAACATAAGAAAAATATCCTAGTTAGAAACAGAGAGGAACCGAAATAGCGTCCCGAGGCAGATATAGTGACCCCCCAGGAAACAGTCCAGTCCCAAATACAGTGAACCTTAAGCAAAATATGCGAGTAAGAAACATGGATAAACCGCAACAGGGTCCCGGGGCAGATATAGTGACTTACCATGAAACATTCCCGTCCCAGATACAGTTAAACATAAGAAAAATATCTGACTCAGATATAGGGATGAAGAGAAATAGGGTCTCGGGGCAGATTTAGTGACTAACAAGGAAACAGTTCCGTCCCAGATACAGTAAACCATAGGAAAAATATCCTACTCCGATACAAGGATGAAACGAAACAGGATCCCGGGGCAGATATTGTGACTCACCAGGAAACATTCCCATCCCAGATACAGTGAACCATAAGAAAAATATATGGCTTAGATATAGGGATGAACCGAAACAGGGCTTCACAGCAGATTTAGTGACTTACAAGGAAACAGTCCGGTCCCAGATACAGTAAACCATAAGGAAAATATCCGACTCAGATACAAGGATGAACCGAAACAGGGTCCTATGGCAGATATAGTGACTCACCAGGAAACAGTCCCGTCCCAGATACAGTGAACCATAAGCCAAATATCTAAGTCAGAAATAGGGATAAGCCGAAACAGGGTCCCGGTAAGATATAGTGACATACCAATAAACATTCTCGTCCCAGATACAGTGAACCATCACAAAAATATCTGACTCAGATATCGGGATGAACAGAAAAAGGGTCTCGGGGAAGATTTAGTGACCGACAAGGAAACAGTTCTTTCCCAGATGCAGTAAACCATAAGAAAAATATCCGACTCAGATACAAGGATTAACTAAAATAGGGTACTGGGGGCAGATATAGTGACTCACCAGGAAAAAGTCCCGTCCTAGATACAGTGAACCATAAGAAAAACAGCTGAGTCAGAAACATGGTTGAACCGAAACAGGGTCTCAAGGTAGATTTAGTGACTCAGAAGGAAACAGTCCCGTCCTAGATCCAGTGAACCATAAGAAAAACAGCGAGTCAGAAACAGGGATAAACCGCAACAGGGTCCCGGGGCAGATATAGTGACTTACCATGAAACATTCCCGTCCCAGATACAGTTAAACATAAGAAAAATATCTGACTCAGATATAGGGATGAGCAGAAACAGGGTCTCGGGGCAGATTTAGTGACTGACAAGCAAACAGTTCCGTCCCAGATGCAGTAAACCAGAAGAAAAATATCTGACTCTGATACAAGGATGAACCGAAACAAGGTCCCGGGACAGATATAGTGACTCAACAGGAAACAAACCCATCCAAGATTCAGTGATCCTTATGATAAATGTCTGGCTCAGATATACGAATATACCGAAACAGGGTCCCGGGGTGGAATTTAGTGACTCAGAAGGAAACAGTCCCGTCCTAGATACAGTGAACCATAAGAAAAATATCCGATTTAGATAGAAGGTTGAACCGAAACAGGGTCCCGGGGAAGATATAGTGACTCACCAGGCAACAGTCCCGTCCTAGATACAGTGAAACATAAGAAAAATATCCTAGTTAGAAACAGAGAGGAACCGAAATAGCGTCCCGAGGCAGATATAGTGACCCCCTAGGAAATAGTCCAGTCCCAAATACAGTGAACCTTAAGCAAAATATGCGAGTAAGAAACAGGGATAAACCGCAACAGGGTCCCGGGGCAGAAATAGTGACTTACCCTGAAACATTCCCGTCCCAGATACAGTTAAACATAAGAAAAATATCTGACTCAGATATAGGGATGAAGAGAAATAGGGTCTCGGGGCAGATTTAGTGACTGACAAGGAAACAGTTCCGTCCCAGATACAGTAAACCATAGGAAAAATTTCCGACTCCGATACAAGGATGAAACGAAACAGGATCCCGGGGCAGATATTGTGACTCACCAGGAAACATTCCCATCCCAGATACAGTGAACCATAAGAAAAATATATGGCTTAGATATAGGGATGAACCGAAACAGGGCTTCACAGCAGATTTAGTGACTTACAAGGAAACAGTCCGGTCCCAGATACAGTAAACCATAAGGAAAATATCCGACTCAGATACAAGGATGAACCGAAACAGGGTCCTATGGCAGATATAGTGACTCACCAGGAAACAGTCCCGTCCCAGATACAGTGAACCATAAGCCAAATATCTAAGTCAGAAATAGGGATAAGCCGAAACAGGGTCCCGGTAAGATATAGTGACGTACCAATAAACATTCCCGTCCCAGATACAGTGAACCATTAGAAAAATATCTGACTCAGATATCGGGATGAACAGAAAAAGGGTCTCGGGGAAGATTTAGTGACTGACAAGGAAACAGTTCTTTCCCAGATGCAGTAAACCATAAGAAAAATATCTGACTCAGATACAAGGATTAACTAAAACAGGGTACTGGGGGCAGATATAGTGACTCACCAGGAAAAAGTCCCGTCCTAGATACAGTGAACCATAAGAAAAATATCCGAGTCAGAAACAGGGTTGAACCGAAATAGGGTCTTGAGGTAGATTTAGTGACTCAGAAGGAAACAGTCCCGTCCTAGATCCAGTGAACCATAAGAAAAATATCCGATTCAGATAGAAGGATGAACCGAAAGAGGTTCCCGGGGAAGATATAGTGATTCACCAGGAAACAGTCCCGTCCTACATACAGTGAACCATAAGAAAAATATCCTAGTCAGAAACAGAGAGGAACTGAAATAGCGTCTCGAGGCAGATATAGTGACTCCCCAGGAAACAGTCCAGTCCCAAATACAGTGAACCATAAGCAAAATATGCGAGTCAGTAATAGGGATAAACCGCAACAGTGTCCCGGGGCAGATATAGTGACTTACCATGAAAGATTCCCGTCCCAGATATAGTTAAACATAAGAAAAATATCTGACTCAGATATAGGGATGAAGAGAAATAGGGTCTCGGGGCAGATTTAGCGACTGACAAGGAAACAGTTCCGTCCCAGATACAGTAAACCATAGGAAAAATTTCCTACTCCGATACAAGGATGAAACGAAACAGGATCCCGGGGCAGATATTGTGACTCACCAGGAAACATTCCCATCCCAGATATAGTGAACCATAAGAAAAATATATGGCTCAGATATAGGGATGAACCGAAACAGGGCCCCACAGCAGATTTAGTGACTTACAGGGAAACAGTCCGGTCCCAGATACAGTAAACCATAAGGAAAATATCAGACTCAGATACAAGGATGAACCGAAACAGGGTCCTATGGCAGATATAGAGACTCACCAGGAAACAGTCCCGTCCCAGATACAGTGAACCATAAGCCAAATATCTAAGTCAGAAATAGGGATAAGCCGAAACAGGGTCCTGGTAAGATATAGTGACGTACCAATAAACATTCCCGTCCCAGATACAGTGAACCATCAGAAAAATATCTGACTCAGATATCGGGATGAACAGAAAAAGGGTCTCGGGGCAGATTTAGTGACTGACAAGAAAACAGTTCTGTCCCAGATGCAGTAAACCATAAGAAAAATATCCGACTCAGATACAAGGATGAACTAAAACAGGGTACTGGGGGCAAATATAGTGACTCACCAGGAAAAAGTCCCGTCCTAGATACAGTGAACCATAAGAAAATATCTGAGTCAGAAACATGGTTGAACCGAAACAGGGTCTCAAGGTAGATTTAGTGACTCAGAAGGAAACAGTCCCGTCCTAGATCCAGTGAACCGTAAGAAAAATATCCGATTCAGTTAGAAGGATGAACCGAAACAGGGTCCCGGGGAAGATATAGTCACTCACCAGGAAACAGTCCCGTCCTAGATACAGTGAACCATAAGAAAAATATCATAGTCAGAAACAGAGAGGAACTGAAATAGCGTCCCGAGGCAGATATAGTGACTCCCCAGGAAACAGTCCAGTCCCAGATACAGTGAACCATAAGCAAAATATGCGAGTCAGAAACAGGGATAAACCGCAACAGGGTCCCGGGGCAGATATAGTGACTTACCATGAAACATTCCCGTCCCAGATACAATTAAACATAAGAAAAATATCTGACTCAGATATAGGGATGAACAGAAACAGGGTCTCGGGGTAGATTTAGTGACTGACAAGGAAACAGTTCCATCCCAGATACAGTAAACCATAGGAAAAATTTCCGACTCCGATACAAAACAGGGTCTCGGGGCAGATTTAGTGACTGACAAGGAAACAGTTCCATCCCAGATACAGTAAACCATAGGAAAAATTTCTGACTCCGATACAAGGATGAAACGAAACAGGATCCCGGGGCAGATATTGTGACTCACCAGGAAACATTCCCATCCCAGATACAGTGAACCATAAGAAAAATATATGGCTTAGATATAGGGATGAACCGAAACAGGGCCTCACAGCAGATTTAGTGACTTACAAGGAAACAGTCCGGTCCCAGATACAGTAAACCATAAGGAAAATATCCGACTCAGATACAAGGATGAACCGAAACAGGGTCCTATGGCAGATATAGTGACTCACCAGGAAACAGTCCCGTCCCAGATACAGTGAACCATAAGCCAAATATCTAAGTCAGAAACTGGGATAAGCCGAAACAGGGTCCCGGGAAGATATTGTGACTTACCAATAAACATTCTCGTCCCAGATACAGTGAACCATCAGAAAAATATCAAACTCAGATATCGGGATGAACAGAAAAAGGGTCTCGGGGCAGATTTAGTCACTGACAAGAAAACAGTTCTGTCCCAGATGCAGTAAACCGTCAGAAAAATATCCAACTCAGATACAAGGATTAACTAAAACAGGGTACTAGGGGCTGATATAGTGACTCACCAGGAAAAAGTCCCGTCTTAGATACAGTGAACCATAAGAAAAACATCTGAGTCAGAAACATGGTTGAACCGAAACAGGGTCTCAAGGTAGATTTAGTGACTCAGAAGGAAACAGTCCCGTCCTAGATCCAGTGAACCATAAGAAAAATATCCGATTCAGATAGGAGGATGAACCGAAACAGGGTCCCGGGGAAGATATAGTCACTCACCAGGAAACAGTCCCGTCCTAGATACATTGAACCATAAGAAAAATATCCTAGTCAGAAACAGAGAGGAACTGAAATAGCGTCCCGAGGCAGATATAGTGACTCCCCAGGAAACAGTCCAGTCCCAGATACAGTGAACCATAAGCAAAATATGCGAGTCAGAAACAGGGATAAACCGCAACAGGGTCCCGGGGCAGATATAGTGACTTACCATGAAACATTCCCGTCCCAGATACAGTTAAACATAAGAAAAATATCTGACTCAGATATAGGGATGAACAGAAACAGGGTCTCGGGGCAGATTTAGTGACTGACAAGCAAACAGTTCCGTCCCATATGCAGTAAACCAGAAGAAAAATATCTGACTCTGATACAAGGATGAACCGAAACAAGGTCCCGAGACATATATAGTGACTCAACAGGAAACAGACCCATCCAAGATACAGTGATCCATATGAAAAATGTCTGGCTCAGATATACGGATATACCGAAACAGGGTCCCGGGGTGGAATTTAGTGACTCAGAAGGAAACAGTCCCGTCCTAGATACAGTGAACCATAAGAAAAATATCCGATTTAGATAGAAGGTTGAACCGAAACAGGGTCCCGGGGAAGATATAGTGACTCACCAGGCAACAGTCCCGTCCTAGATACAGTGAAACATAAGAAAAATATCCTAGTTAGAAACAGAGAGGAACCGAAATAGCGTCCCGAGGCAGATATAGTGACCCCCCAGGAAACAGTCCAGTCCCAAATACAGTGAACCTTAAGCAAAATATGCGAGTAAGAAACATGGATAAACCGCAACAGGGTCCCGGGGCAGATATAGTGACTTACCATGAAACATTCCCGTCCCAGATACAGTTAAACATAAGAAAAATATCTGACTCAGATATAGGGATGAAGAGAAATAGGGTCTCGGGGCAGATTTAGTGACTGACAAGGAAACAGTTCCGTCCCAGATACAGTAAACCATAGGAAAAATTTCCTACTCCGATACAAGGATGAAACGAAACAGGATCCCGGGGCAGATATTGTGACTCACCAGGAAACATTCCCATCCCAGATATAGTGAACCATAAGAAAAATATATGGCTTAGATATAGGGATGAACCGAAACAGGGCCTCACAGCAGATTTAGTGACTTACAAGGAAACAGTCCGGTCCCAGATACAGTAAACCATAAGGAAAATATCCGACTCAGATACAAGGATGAACCGAAACAGGGTCCTATGGCAGATATAGTGACTCACCAGGAAACAGTCCCGTCCCAGATACAGTGAACCATAAGCCAAATATCTAAGTCAGAAATAGGGATAAGCCGAAACAGGGTCCCGGTAAGATATAGTGACGTACCAATAAACATTCCCGTCCCAGATACAGTGAACCATCACAAAAATATCTGACTCAGATATCGGGATGAACAGAAAAAGGGTCTCGGGGAAGATTTAGTGACCGACAAGGAAACAGTTCTTTCCCAGATGCAGTAAACCATAAGAAAAATATCCGACTCAGATACAAGGATTAACTAAAATAGGGTACTGGGGGCAGATATAGTGACTCACCAGGAAAAAGTCCCGTCCTAGATACAGTGAACCATAAGAAAAACAGCTGAGTCAGAAACATGGTTGAACCGAAACAGGGTCTCAAGGTAGATTTAGTGACTCAGAAGGAAACAGTCCCGTCCTAGATCCAGTGAACCATAAGAAAAATATCCGATTCAGATAGAAGGATGAACCGAAACAGGGTCCCGGGGAAGATATAGTCACTCACCAGGAAACAGTCCCGTCCTAGATACATTGAACCATAAGAAAAATATCATAGTCAGAAACAGAGAGGAACTGAAATAGCGTCCCGAGGCAGATATAGTGACTCCCCAGGAAACAGTCCAGTCCCAAATACAGTGAACCATAAGCAAAATATGCGAGTCAGAAACAGGGATAAACCGCAACAGGGTCCCGGGGCAGATATAGTGACTTACCATGAAACATTCCCGTCCCAGATACAGTTAAACATAAGAAAAATATCTGACTCAGATATAGGGATGAACAGAAACAGGGTCTCGGGGCAGATTTAGTGACTGACAAGCAAACAGTTCCGTCCCAGATGCAGTAAACCAGAAGAAAAATATCTGACTCTGATACAAGGATGAACCGAAACAAGGTCCCGGGACATATATAGTGACTCAACAGGAAACAGACCCATCCAAGATACAGTGATCCATATGAAAAATGTCTGGCTCAGATATACGGATATACCGAAACAGGGTCCCGGGGTGGAATTTAGTGACTCAGAAGGAAACAGTCCCGTCCTAGATACAGTGAACCATAAGAAAAATATCCGATTTAGATAGAAGGTTGAACCGAAACAGGGTCCCGGGGAAGATATAGTGACTCACCAGGCAACAGTCCCGTCCTAGATACAGTGAAACATAAGAAAAATATCCTAGTTAGAAACAGAGAGGAACCGAAATAGCGTCCCGAGGCAGATATAGTGACCCCCCAGGAAACAGTCCAGTCCCAAATACAGTGAACCTTAAGCAAAATATGCGAGTAAGAAACAGGGATAAACCGCAACAGGGTCCCGGGGCAGAAATAGTGACTTACCATGAAACATTCCCGTCCCAGATACAGTTAAACATAAGAAAAATATCTGACTCAGATATAGGGATGAAGAGAAATAGGGTCTCGGGGCAGATTTAGTGACTGACAAGGAAACAGTTCCGTCCCAGATACAGTAAACCATAGGAAAAATTTCCTACTCCGATACAAGGATGAAACGAAACAGGATCCCGGGGCAGATATTGTGACTCACCAGGAAACATTCCCATCCCAGATATAGTGAACCATAAGAAAAATATATGGCTCAGATATAGGGATGAACCGAAACAGGGCCCCACAGCAGATTTAGTGACTTACAAGGAAACAGTCCGGTCCCAGATACAGTAAACCATAAGGAAAATATCAGACTCAGATACAAGGATGAACCGAAACAGGGTCCTATGGCAGATATAGTGACTCACCAGGAAACAGTCCCGTCCCAGATACAGTGAACCATAAGCCAAATATCTAAGTCAGAAATAGGGATAAGCCGAAACAGGGTCCCGGTAAGATATAGTGACGTACCAATAAACATTCCCGTCCCAGATACAGTGAACCATCACAAAAATATCTGACTCAGATATCGGGATGAACAGAAAAAGGGTCTCGGGGAAGATTTAGTGACCGACAAGGAAACAATTCTTTCCCAGATGCAGTAAACCATAAGAAAATTATCCGACTCAGATACAAGGATTAACTAAAATAGGGTACTGGGGGCAGATATAGTGACTCACCAGGAAAAAGTCCCGTCCTAGATACAGTGAACCATAAGAAAAACAGCTGAGTCAGAAACATGGTTGAACCGAAACAGGGTCTCAAGGTAGATTTAGTGACTCAGAAGGAAACAGTCCCGTCCTAGATCCAGTGAACCATAAGAAAAATATCCGATTCAGATAGAAGGATGAACCGAAACAGGGTCCCGGGGAAGATATAGTCACTCACCAGGAAACAGTCCCGTCCTAGATACATTGAACCATAAGAAAAATATCATAGTCAGAAACAGAGAGGAACTGAAATAGCGTCCCGAGGCAGATATAGTGACTCCCCAGGAAACAGTCCAGTCCCAAATACAGTGAACCATAAGCAAAATATGCGAGTCAGAAACAGGGATAAACCGCAACAGGGTCCCGGGGCAGATATAGTGACTTACCATGAAACATTCCCGTCCCAGATACAGTTAAACATAAGAAAAATATCTGACTCAGATATAGGGATGAACAGAAACAGGGTCTCGGGGCAGATTTAGTGACTGACAAGCAAACAGTTCCGTCCCAGATGCAGTAAACCAGAAGAAAAATATCTGACTCTGATACAAGGATGAACCGAAACAAGGTCCCGGGACAGATATAGTGACTCAACAGGAAACAGACCCATCCAAGATTCAGTGATCCTTATGATAAATGTCTGGCTCAGATATACGGATATACCGAAACAGGGTCCCGGGTTGGAATTTAGTGACTCAGAAGGAAACAGTCCCGTCCTAGATACAGTGAACCATAAGAAAAATATCCGATTTAGATAGAAGGTTGAACCGAAACAGGGTCCCGGGGAAGATATAGTGACTCACCAGGCAACAGTCCCGTCCTAGATACAGTGAAACAAAAGAAAAATATCCTAGTTAGAAACAGAGAGGAACCGAAATAGCGTCCCGAGGCAGATATAGTGACCCCCCAGGAAATAGTCCAGTCCCAAATACAGTGAACCTTAAGCAAAATATGCGAGTAAGAAACAGGGATAAACCGCAACAGGGTCCCGGGGCAGAAATAGTGACTTACCCTGAAACATTCCCGTCCCAGATACAGTTAAACATAAGAAAAATATCTGACTCAGATATAGGGATGAAGAGAAATAGGGTCTCGGGGCAGATTTAGTGACTGACAAGGAAACAGTTCCGTCCCAGATACAGTAAACCATAGGAAAAATTTCCTACTCCGATACAAGGATGAAACGAAACAGGATCCCGGGGCAGATATTGTGACTCACCAGGAAACATTCCCATCCCAGATATAGTGAACCATAAGAGAAATATATGGCTCAGATATAGGGATGAACCGAAACAGGGCCCCACAGCAGATTTAGTGACTTACAAGGAAACAGTCCGGTCCCAGATACAGTAAACCATAAGGAAAATATCAGACTCAGATACCAAGATGAACCGAAACAGGTCCTATGGCAGATATAGTGACTCACCAGGAAACAGTCCCGTCCCAGATACAGTGAACCATAAGCCAAATATCTAAGTCAGAAATAGGGATAAGCCGAAACAGGGTCCCGGTAAGATATAGTGACGTACCAATAAACATTCCCGTCCCAGATACAGTGAACCATCAGAAAAATATCTGACTCAGATATCGGGATGAACAGAAAAAGGGTCTCGGGGAAGATTTAGTGACTGACAAGGAAACAGTTCTTTCCCAGATGCAGTAAACCATAAGAAAAATATCTGACTCAGATACAAGGATTAACTAAAACAGGGTACTGGGGGCAGATATAGTGACTCACCAGGAAAAAGTCCCGTCCTAGATACAGTGAACCATAAGAAAAATATCTGAGTCAGAAACAGGGTTGAACCGAAATAGGGTCTTGAGGTAGATTTAGTGACTCAGAAGGAAACAGTCCCGTCCTAGATCCAGTGAACCATAAGAAAAATATCCGATTCAGATAGAAGGATGAACCGAAAGAGGTTCCCGGGGAAGATATAGTGATTCACCAGGAAACAGTCCCGTCCTAGATACAGTGAACCATAAGAAAAATATCCTAGTCAGAAACAGAGAGGAACTGAAATAGCGTCTCGAGGCAGATATAGTGACTCCCCAGGAAACAGTCCAGTCCCAAATACAGTGAACCATAAGCAAAATATGCGAGTCAGTAATAGGGATAAACCGCAACAGTGTCCCGGGGCAGATATAGTGACTTACCATGAAAGATTCCCGTCCCAGATATAGTTAAACATAAGAAAAATATCTGACTCAGATATAGGGATGAAGAGAAATAGGGTCTCGGGGCAGATTTAGCGACTGACAAGGAAACAGTTCCGTCCCAGATACAGTAAACCATAGGAAAAATTTCCTACTCCGATACAAGGATGAAACGAAACAGGATCCCGGGGCAGATATTGTGACTCACCAGGAAACATTCCCATCCCAGATATAGTGAACCATAAGAAAAATATATGGCTCAGATATAGGGATGAACCGAAACAGGGCCCCACAGCAGATTTAGTGACTTACAAGGAAACAGTCCGGTCCCAGATACAGTAAACCATAAGGAAAATATCAGACTCAGATACAAGGATGAACCGAAACAGGGTCCTATGGCAGATATAGTGACTCACCAGGAAACAGTCCCGTCCCAGATACAGTGAACCATAAGCCAAATATCTAAGTCAGAAATAGGGATAAGCCGAAACAGGGTCCCGGTAAGATATAGTGACGTACCAATAAACATTCCCGTCCCAGATACAGTGAACCATCAGAAAAATATCTGACTCAGATATCGGGATGAACAGAAAAAGGGTCTCGGGGAAGATTTAGTGACTGACAAGGAAACAGTTCTTTCCCAGATGCAGTAAACCATAAGAAAAATATCTGACTCAGATACAAGGATTAACTAAAACAGGGTACTGGGGGCAGATATAGTGACTCACCAGGAAAAAGTCCCGTCCTAGATACAGTGAACCATAAGAAAAATATCTGAGTCAGAAACAGGGTTGAACCGAAATAGGGTCTTGAGGTAGATTTAGTGACTCAGAAGGAAACAGTCCCGTCCTAGATCCAGTGAACCATAAGAAAAATATCCGATTCAGATAGAAGGATGAACCGAAAGAGGTTCCCGGGGAAGATATAGTGATTCACCAGGAAACAGTCCCGTCCTAGATACAGTGAACCATAAGAAAAATATCCTAGTCAGAAACAGAGAGGAACTGAAATAGCGTCTCGAGGCAGATATAGTGACTCCCCAGGAAACAGTCCAGTCCCAAATACAGTGAACCATAAGCAAAATATGCGAGTCAGTAATAGGGATAAACCGCAACAGTGTCCCGGGGCAGATATAGTGACTTACCATGAAAGATTCCCGTCCCAGATATAGTTAAACATAAGAAAAATATCTGACTCAGATATAGGGATGAAGAGAAATAGGGTCTCGGGGCAGATTTAGCGACTGACAAGGAAACAGTTCCGTCCCAGATACAGTAAACCATAGGAAAAATTTCCTACTCCGATACAAGGATGAAACGAAACAGGATCCCGGGGCAGATATTGTGACTCACCAGGAAACATTCCCATCCCAGATATAGTGAACCATAAGAAAAATATATGGCTCAGATATAGGGATGAACCGAAACAGGGCCCCACAGCAGATTTAGTGACTTACAAGGAAACAGTCCGGTCCCAGATACAGTAAACCATAAGGAAAATATCAGACTCAGATACAAGGATGAACCGAAACAGGGTCCTATGGCAGATATAGTGACTCACCAGGAAACAGTCCCGTCCCAGATACAGTGAACCATAAGCCAAATATCTAAGTCAGAAATAGGGATAAGCCGAAACAGGGTCCCGGTAAGATATAGTGACGTACCAATAAACATTCCCGTCCCAGATACAGTGAACCATCAGAAAAATATCTGACTCAGATATCGGGATGAACAGAAAAAGGGTCTCGGGGAAGATTTAGTGACTGACAAGGAAACAGTTCTTTCCCAGATGCAGTAAACCATAAGAAAAATATCTGACTCAGATACAAGGATTAACTAAAACAGGGTACTGGGGGCAGATATAGTGACTCACCAGGAAAAAGTCCCGTCCTAGATACAGTGAACCATAAGAAAAATATCTGAGTCAGAAACAGGGTTGAACCGAAATAGGGTCTTGAGGTAGATTTAGTGACTCAGAAGGAAACAGTCCCGTCCTAGATCCAGTGAACCATAAGAAAAATATCCGATTCAGATAGAAGGATGAACCGAAAGAGGTTCCCGGGGAAGATATAGTGATTCACCAGGAAACAGTCCCGTCCTAGATACAGTGAACCATAAGAAAAATATCCTAGTCAGAAACAGAGAGGAACTGAAATAGCGTCTCGAGGCAGATATAGTGACTCCCCAGGAAACAGTCCAGTCCCAAATACAGTGAACCATAAGCAAAATATGCGAGTCAGTAATAGGGATAAACCGCAACAGTGTCCCGGGGCAGATATAGTGACTTACCATGAAAGATTCCCGTCCCAGATATAGTTAAACATAAGAAAAATATCTGACTCAGATATAGGGATGAAGAGAAATAGGGTCTCGGGGCAGATTTAGCGACTGACAAGGAAACAGTTCCGTCCCAGATACAGTAAACCATAGGAAAAATTTCCTACTCCGATACAAGGATGAAACGAAACAGGATCCCGGGGCAGATATTGTGACTCACCAGGAAACATTCCCATCCCAGATATAGTGAACCATAAGAAAAATATATGGCTCAGATATAGGGATGAACCGAAACAGGGCCCCACAGCAGATTTAGTGACTTACAAGGAAACAGTCCGGTCCCAGATACAGTAAACCATAAGGAAAATATCAGACTCAGATACAAGGATGAACCGAAACAGGGTCCTATGGCAGATATAGTGACTCACCAGGAAACAGTCCCGTCCCAGATACAGTGAACCATAAGCCAAATATCTAAGTCAGAAATAGGGATAAGCCGAAACAGGGTCCCGGTAAGATATAGTGACGTACCAATAAACATTCCCGTCCCAGATACAGTGAACCATCAGAAAAATATCTGACTCAGATATCGGGATGAACAGAAAAAGGGTCTCGGGGAAGATTTAGTGACTGACAAGGAAACAGTTCTTTCCCAGATGCAGTAAACCATAAGAAAAATATCTGACTCAGATACAAGGATTAACTAAAACAGGGTACTGGGGGCAGATATAGTGACTCACCAGGAAAAAGTCCCGTCCTAGATACAGTGAACCATAAGAAAAATATCTGAGTCAGAAACAGGGTTGAACCGAAATAGGGTCTTGAGGTAGATTTAGTGACTCAGAAGGAAACAGTCCCGTCCTAGATCCAGTGAACCATAAGAAAAATATCCGATTCAGATAGAAGGATGAACCGAAAGAGGTTCCCGGGGAAGATATAGTGATTCACCAGGAAACAGTCCCGTCCTAGATACAGTGAACCATAAGAAAAATATCCTAGTCAGAAACAGAGAGGAACTGAAATAGCGTCTCGAGGCAGATATAGTGACTCCCCAGGAAACAGTCCAGTCCCAAATACAGTGAACCATAAGCAAAATATGCGAGTCAGTAATAGGGATAAACCGCAACAGTGTCCCGGGGCAGATATAGTGACTTACCATGAAAGATTCCCGTCCCAGATATAGTTAAACATAAGAAAAATATCTGACTCAGATATAGGGATGAAGAGAAATAGGGTCTCGGGGCAGATTTAGCGACTGACAAGGAAACAGTTCCGTCCCAGATACAGTAAACCATAGGAAAAATTTCCTACTCCGATACAAGGATGAAACGAAACAGGATCCCGGGGCAGATATTGTGACTCACCAGGAAACATTCCCATCCCAGATATAGTGAACCATAAGAAAAATATATGGCTCAGATATAGGGATGAACCGAAACAGGGCCCCACAGCAGATTTAGTGACTTACAAGGAAACAGTCCGGTCCCAGATACAGTAAACCATAAGGAAAATATCAGACTCAGATACAAGGATGAACCGAAACAGGGTCCTATGGCAGATATAGTGACTCACCAGGAAACAGTCCCGTCCCAGATACAGTGAACCATAAGCCAAATATCTAAGTCAGAAATAGGGATAAGCCGAAACAGGGTCCCGGTAAGATATAGTGACGTACCAATAAACATTCCCGTCCCAGATACAGTGAACCATCAGAAAAATATCTGACTCAGATATCGGGATGAACAGAAAAAGGGTCTCGGGGCAGATTTAGTCAATGACAAGAAAACAGTTCTGTCCCAGATGCAGTAAACCGTCAGAAAAATATCCGACTCAGATACAAGGATTAACTAAAACAGGGTACTGGGGGCTGATATAGTGACTCACCAGGAAAAAGTCCCGTCTTAGATACAGTGAACCATAAGAAAAACATCTGAGTCAGAAACATGGTTGAACCGAAACAGGGTCTCAAGGTAGATTTAGTGACTCAGAAGGAAACAGTCCCGTCCTAGATCCAGTGAACCATAAGAAAAATATCCGATTCAGATAGGAGGATGAACCGAAACAGGGTCCCGGGTAAGATATAGTCACTCACCAGGAAACAGTCCCGTCCTAGATACATTGAACCATAAGAAAAATATCCTAGTCAGAAACAGAGAGGAACTGAAATAGCGTCCCGAGGCAGATATAGTGACTCCCCAGGAAACAGTCCAGTCCCAGATACAGTGAACCATAAGCAAAATATGCGAGTCAGAAACAGGGATAAACCGCAACAGGGTCCCGGGGCAGATATAGTGACTTACCATGAAACATTCCCGTCCCAGATACAGTTAAACATAAGAAAAATATCTGACTCAGATATAGGGATGAACAGAAACAGGGTCTCGGGGCAGATTTAGTGACTGACAAGCAAACAGTTCCGTCCCATATGCAGTAAACCAGAAGAAAAATATCTGACTCTGATACAAGGATGAACCGAAACAAGGTCCCGAGACATATATAGTGACTCAACAGGAAACAGACCCATCCAAGATACAGTGATCCATATGAAAAATGTCTGGCTCAGATATACGGATATACCGAAACAGGGTCCCGGGGTGGAATTTAGTGACTCAGAAGGAAACAGTCCCGTCCTAGATACAGTGAACCATAAGAAAAATATCCGATTTAGATAGAAGGTTGAACCGAAACAGGGTCCCGGGGAAGATATAGTGACTCACCAGGCAACAGTCCCGTCCTAGATACAGTGAAACATAAGAAAAATATCCTAGTTAGAAACAGAGAGGAACCGAAATAGCGTCCCGAGGCAGATATAGTGACCCCCCAGGAAACAGTCCAGTCCCAAATACAGTGAACCTTAAGCAAAATATGCGAGTAAGAAACAGGGATAAACCGCAACAAGGTGCCGGGGCAGAAATAGTGACTTACCATGAAATATTCCCGTCCCAGATACAGTTAAACATAAGAAAAATATCTGACTCAGATATAGGGATGAAGAGAAATAGGCTCTCGGGGCAGATTTAGTGACTGACAAGGAAACAGTTCCGTCCCAGATACAGTAAACCATAGGAAAAATTTCCTACTCCGATACAAGGATGAAACGAAACAGGATCCCGGGGCAGATATTGTGACTCACCAGGAAACATTCCCATCCCAGATATAGTGAACCATAAGAAAAATATATGGCTCAGATATAGGGATGAACCGAAACAGGGCCCCACAGCAGATTTAGTGACTTACAAGGAAACAGTCCGGTCCCAGATACAGTAAACCATAAGGAAAATATCAGACTCACATACATGGATGAACCGAAACAGGGTCCTATGGTAGATATAGTGACTCACCAGGAAACAGTCCCGTCCCAGATACAGCGAACCATAAGCCAAATATCTAAGTCAGAAACAGGGATAAGCCGAAACAGGGTCCCGGGAAGATATAGTGACTTACCAATAAACATTCCCGTCCCAGATACAGTGAACCATCAGAAAAATATCTGACTCAGATATCGGGATGTACAGAAAAAGGGTCTCGGGGAAGATTTAGTGACTGACAAGGAAACAGTTCTTTCCCAGATGCAGTAAACCATAAGAAAAATATCCGACTCAGATACAAGGATTAACTAAAACAGGGTACTGGGGGCAGATATAGTGACTCACCAGGAAAAAGTCCCGTCCTAGATACAGTGAACCATAAGAAAAATATCTGAGTCAGAAACAGGGTTGAACCGAAATAGGGTCTTGAGGTAGATTTAGTGACTCAGAAGGAAACAGTCCCGTCCTAGATCCAGTGAACCATAAGAAAAATATCCGATTCAGATAGAAGGATGAACCGAAAGAGGTTCCCGGGGAAGATATAGTGATTCACCAGGAAACAGTCCCGTCCTAGATACAGTGAACCAAAAGAAAAATATCCTAGTCAGAAACAGAGAGGAACTGAAATAGCGTCTCGAGGCAGATATAGTGACTCCCCAGGAAACAGTCCAGTCCCAAATACAGTGAACCATAAGCAAAATATGCGAGTCAGTAATAGGGATAAACCGCAACAGTGTCCCGGGGCAGATATAGTGACTTACCATGAAACATTCCCGTCCCAGATACAGTTAAACATAAGAAAAATATCTGACTCATATATAGGGATGAACAGAAATAGGGTCTCGGGGCAGATTTAGTGACCGACAAGGAAACAGTTTCGTCCCAAATACAGTAAACCATAAGAAAAATATTCGACTCAGATACAAGGATGAAACGAAACAGGATCCCAGGGCACATATTGTGACTCACCAGGAAACATTCCCCTCCCAGATACAGTGAACCATAAGAAAAATATATGGCTCAGATATAGGGATGAACCGAAACAGGGTCCCGCGGCAGATTTAGTGACTTACAAGGAAATAGTCCGGTCCCAGATACAGTAAACCATAAGGAAAATATCAGACTCAGATACAAGGATGAACCGAAACAGGGTCCTATGGCAGATATAGTGACTCACCAGGAAACAGTCCCGTCCCAGATACAGCGAACCATAAGCCAAATATCTAAGTCAGAAACAGGGATAAGCCGAAATAGGGTCCCGGGAAGATATAGTGACTTACCAATAAACATTCTCGTCCCAGATACAGTGAACCATGACGGGTGCCGAACCGTACAAAATTAAACTACTAATTGCAACTAAATTGTAGTATAGGATGCAACCAGTGTCGTCTCCCAAGGATTCACCAGAACAAATAATCTAATAAGACTTTAAGCAAGAACATAACAGAATAAAGGGGGGATTTGTGTTGAATGCAGAATGATTAGAATTCAGAAAGCAGTAAATAGGATTTAATCAAATAAGAGAAAACGCAATCAACTTAAGCAGGCAACCAAACTCTAATCCATTCTTGTTCACTAAAGATAACCTAGATCTGTTTTAATTCTTGGTTAAGTGTTACTTGGAACCCCTAACAATAACACTTAGAATTCCTACTGATTTACCAATCAGGATTCAATTAATCATGGAATTAAGACTCTAGGCAACCGCTCTATATCACTAAGTCCAGATTAATTTAATAACCGAATTAGCCAAGTTAACCATATATTAAAGACCTTTAAAGTATGATTATCAATCTGATTACTGTTATGAATCTAATCAACCGATTTAAATTCATACAACTCATGCAATCAAAGTACCATTCAATCACATGAAGAAGGGGAGAAGCAGTAATTCAAATTAAATTAAATCAAACCCGGTTGAAGCACAGGAACTCTGGATTGTCAAGTTTGGCTCCTCTTGAATTGATTACAAACGAACTTAGCCTTCCATGGAAGACTTGAACACAAAGCAAAGGGGAAAAATGAACTAAGCAAAGGAGGCAGCAGCAGCTCAAGGAATTTTGTATCTCTCTGGTTGTGTATTTTGCCTCAACAACTTGAGAATATATACTAGCTGGCTGCCTCCTCTAGGTTTCCTAATGGTTTCCTAATTACAAAATAAACCTAGTTTCCTAAATTATTAATGGTAAAAACATGATCAAGCCCTAGTGTCATGTGTGCTGGCCCAAAAAGCAGATGTTGGCCCAAATAAACATGCTCTGATCCAATAGCCAGCCCTAAGGAAAGGAATCAGTCAATGCTGGGCGGAGTGCTGGGCGGAGCAGAAAATCTGGACTGTTTGCACGCGAATTTCAGTTGTCCAGACGCGAGAATCAGCTTCTGCGCTCTTCATATGAAATGTGGCATTTTCTGTCAGCTTTCCAACGAAACTGGAATCACATCAATCGGACATCTATAGCAAAAGATATGGTGAAAAACGTANAAAGATATGGTAAAAAACGTAAGCAGTGCCAGAATTTAACAGTTAAGCAATTAAAATCTACAAGCACCAACAAGTCCAAATCTCTAAAATATGTCTAAAAGCCATAAAATTCACTAGAAACACACACTAAAAGACTAAGTATAAGAGAAACAAATAGTATAAAATAATGTGTTATCAAATTCCCCCACACTTAGCTTTTTGCACTCCTGGGCAAAATCACAAGAAACAAACTAACTAGAATAAGAAAAACAGCTCTCCAATCAAATCAAGAATGCAAAGATTAAGGTAAGAAAACAATTCGAACTTAAAGAATAGCAACACTCATGGAACAATATCTCTTGACAACTAAAGAACAAAAAAACATGGCAATTTTATTTAATATGAATGAGTCAAAGTAGATAGCCTCTCACAAGATAAATAAATGCTCTCAATTCTCTCAAGTGTCTAACGTAAGTATTTCTCTCCCATCATCCTATCAAAATCACACTACCATAAGCTTGTTCACTTTCTCAATCTCCACTACCTATGTCACATGCATAACACAAATCAAAAGGACTTTTAAAGGGTTGTAATGGGGAAAGGTAAAAGGATGTCAATAATATGGAAAAATGGCTAAAGCACCCAAGGAATCACAAAGAGCAGTGTGCACTTTGTACTTTGTTGTACTTTATGCATCTTGACTTTGGGCTTCAACTCATTTTTTTTTCTTTTCCCAAAAAAACTTTATTCTTTTGTTGCTGCTGTATTTTTTTTTTTGAAACATAACACTTAACAATTTCAACCACAACCAATCGGCCACAACTTGATGCTTTGTTTTTGTAAGAGTTTACTCCTTTTTTATTCAATGCAATGCTCTGCAATTCCTAAGGGTTGGGTAGGACATGGTTTTGCACTTAGGCTTGCAATGAGCTACACATGAAAGAAAAGATCAATAGGCTCAAAAAGGGGAAATCAAAGGATAACATCAAGGTTAGCTATTTGGTCAAGTAGCTTCTCAGAGAAAGGAATGCCTTAATCACTTCTATGCATGCATGTGTAAATGTAACCTCAACTAAGAAACAGAACAAGTTCTAGAGCGTCAAAATGATAGATGAAAACACACAAGAAAGAATCATGACATATGGCTCAAATCCTCACAGCTTATACGACTACTAAGAATTAACTTATCCAAATCAAATTTTGTTGCCATATCACTTAAATCCAAGAAGCAAGATAATTGTCCACTCATGTTATAGCACTTAAGAATCAAAATTGCTTCAAACCACTCTCTTCATAACTCTTAAATTGATTGGAAAGAACTAGAAAAATTTAAAAACACATAAAACAGAAAATTAAGCCTAAAACAGAAAACATAACACTAAAAATCTAAACAGAAAATAGTAAAAATAGCAAGTAAAGTAAAATAGGAAAACAGAAAGCATAAAACACACACAACAAGCTAATCCCTCCCCCACACTTAAATTTTTGCAGTGTCCTCAATGAAAAGCACAAAGCAAACAGTAAAAGCAAGCAAGGCACTAAAAATAAAAGAGAAAGGGAAAGAAAACAGCCTGTGGGTTTAAGTCTCATAAAGGGCAGCAGACAAGTGCACCTCCTCCACCACTTGCTCTTGAAAACTCTCATAGAAAGGTTTCAGTCGATGTCCGTTCACTGGGAAGGTCTGGTTGGTTGCCTCATTCTTGATCTTAATTGCACCATAAGGAAAGACATGAGTCACCACAAAAGGACCCATCCATCGAGAAGGAAGCTTGCCGGGCATTAGCTTGAGACGAGAGTTGTAGAGTAGCACTTTCTGACCAATGTAGAACTCTTTTCTCACCAACATCTTGTCATGGACAGCCTTGGTCTTTTCTTTGTAGATTCTGGAATTCTCATAAGCCGCCAACCGAATTTCATCAAGTTCCTGCAAGTGGAGTTTCCTCTGTGATCCGCCTTGGGCTAAATCAAGATTACACTGCTTCACAGCCCAGTACGCCTTATGCTCGATCTCTACTGGAAGGTGACATGCCTTGCCAAAGACTAGCCTGTAAGGGGACATGCCTATAGGGGTCTTGTAGGCAGTCCGATAGGCCCACAATGCATCATCCAAACGCAGGCTCCAGTCCTTTCTGTTGGGCTGGACAGTCTTCTCTAAAATTTGCTTGATCTCCCTATTTGACACCTCTGCTTGCCCATTGGTCTGTGGATGGTAAGGGGTTGACACCTTGTGCACCACACCATACTTTCTCAACAAAGCAGCCATGTGCCTATTGCAGAAGTGTGAACCTTGGTCACTGATGATGGCTCTTGGAACGCTGAACTTGCAGAAAATGTGAGTCCTGACAAAATCTAAGACAACACGAGAATCATCAGTCTGGGTGGCCTTGGCCTCTACCCATTTAGAAACATAGTCCACAGCTAAAAGAATATACACAAAACCAAAAGAAGTAGGGAAAGGACCCATGAAATCGATGCCCCAAACATCAAATATCTCACAAAACAGCAAAGGCTGTTGAGGCATCTCATTCCTACGAGAAATATTACCTGTCCGTTGGCATTGGGCACAATTCTTACAAAAGCTGTACGCATCATGAAATAGGGTAGGCCAATAGAGTCCAGAATCTAAAACTTTACGAGCAGTGCGCTGAGGTCCAAAATGACCACCACATGCAGAAGTATGACAGAACTGTAACACAGACTCAGACTCATGTCCAGGCACACACCTCCTAATTACTTGGTCACTACAGAGTCTCCACAAGTAGGGGTCATCCCACACATAATGTTTGGATTCACTTTTAAGCTTATCTACTTGATGCTTCTTAAAATAAGCAGGTAACTCAGAAGCAACTAAGTAGTTTACCAGGTCAGCATACCAAGGATCTGTACCTTGCAGCTGATAAAGCTGCTCATCCGGGAAGGTTTCTCTGATGGGAAAGTTGTCCAAAGTCAGTGGTATCCGACTCAGGTGATCTGCTACCAAGTTCTCGACTCCACTCTTGTCTCTGATCTCAAGGTCGAATTCTTGCAAGAGCAACATCCACCTAATGAGTCTAGGCTTCGCATCCGGCTTCTTGAGCAAGTACTTTAAAGCTGGATGATCAGAGAAAGCAATGACTTTAGAATTAAGCAAATATGAACGGAATTTATCTAAAGCAAACACAATTGCAAGGAGCTCTTTCTCAGTAGTGGTGTAATTTGCTTGGGCAGCATCCAAAGTGCGAGAGGCATAATAAATCACGTGGGACAGCTTGTCCACTCGCTGTGCAAGGACAGCTCCTACTGCAAAGTTTGATGCATCGCACATAAGCTCAAAGGGAAACTCCCAGTTAGGTGGCTGCATGATGGGAGGGGAGGTAAGGCTCTGCTTCAGCTGATCAAAGGCTACTCTGCACTGCTTATCAAAGTCGAAATCCACTTCTTTCTGGAGAAGCTTAGACAATGGCAAGGCAATCTTGCTGAAGTCCTGGATGAATCGCCTGTAAAACCCTGCATGACCAAGAAAGGAACGCACTTCCTACACACAAGTGGGGTAGGGTAAGGAGACAATAACATTTATCTTAGCCTTATCTACTTCAATGCCTTTGCTAGAAATTACATGCCCTAAAACTATGCCTTGTTCGACCATGAAGTGGCATTTCTCAAAATTAAGAACAAGGTTAGTCTTAATGCATCTATCAAGTACCCTAGCAAGGCTATCTAAACATACATCAAAAGATGAGCCATATACAGTAAAGTCATCCATGAATACCTCCATGCAGTGTTCTAAAAAATCAGAAAATATGCTCACCATACACCGCTGGAATGTACCAGGGGCATTACACAGGCCGAAGGGCATCCTCCTGTATGCAAATGTGCCGAATGGACAGGTGAAAGTCGTCTTCTCCTGATATCCTATATGCAAATGTGCCGAATGGACAGGTGAAAGTCGTCTTCTCTTGATCCTCTGAGGCTATGTGAATCTGGAAGTAGCCTGAGAAGCCATCCAGGAAGCAGTAATGGGACTTCCCTGCCAGTCTCTCTAACATCTGATCAATAAAGGGTAGAGGGAAGTGATCCTTCCTTGTCGCCTGGTTGAGTCTTCTATAATCGATGTAAACGCGCCAGCTGTTCTGCACTCTGGTGGGGATCAACTCATTCTTCTCATTGGCTACCACAGTTATGCCACTCTTCTTTGGAACCACTTGAACTGGACTCACCCATTTGCTATCTGAGATGGGGTAGATAATGCCGGCTGACAACAGCTTGCTCACTTCTTTCTTGACCACATCCAGAATCAACGGGTTAAGTCGCCTTTGGGGCTGTCTCACTGGTTTAGCTTCTTCCTCTAATAAAATCCTATGCATGCAGGTGGAAGGGTTAATGACAGGAATGTCTGCTAGTGTCCATCCAATAGCTGTCTTCCGCTGCTTCAGAATCTGCAACAACCTCTCTTCTTGTTCAGGTTGCAGATTGTTGGCTATGATGATAGGCAGCTTTTCTTCTGCTTCTAGGAAAGCATACTTGAGATGGTCAGGTAACGGTTTCAGCTCAAGAATAGGTGGTTGCTGTACAGAAGGAACTAGCTTGGTTGGAGAAACCAAGTCTGCTGTGTGAAGCTCAGAAACACCTGCAAGCTCTGCACTATGCTCCAAAACAGTCTCATCATATCCCATATATGCAGAAATTTCAGAACAGGCAGCACAACTCCCATCACAATTAGTACATGCGGGGCAATCTAAAGTATCTAGCAAGCCTACTATATCAGGAAATTCAGCTACCAATTCAGCATGCACATCATCAACTAGCAGGTCTATGACATCTATTTGGAACACTGAATGCTCTTCTAGAGGGTGTTTCATGGCATCACTTAAATTAAAACGAATTACAGTGTCACCAAATTCCATGGACAGGGTACCAGCATGCACATCAATTATGGTCTTAGCAGTTTTAAGGAAGGGTCTACCTAAGATCAAAGGGGCATGTCTAGATGTAGACTCATCCTCCATATTTAACACATAAAAATCTGCTGGAAATATTAAATCATTTACCCTAACCAAAACATCCTCAAGAAGGCCTGCAGGATAGGCTGTGCTTCTATTAGCAAGCTGAATGACTACTCCAGTGGGCTTCAGTTCTCCAATCTGCAGTGATGAATAGATGGACTTGGGCATCACGTTGATGGAAGCACCCAGATCTAGCATGGCATTTGTAAACTGCTTGTCTCCAATAGTGCAGGGAATGGTGAAAGTTCCAGGATCAGTGCACTTTGATGGTAAGTTAGGCTGGATCATTGCTGACACGTTTCTGCTCATGCTCACTTTCTCATTGCCTTTCAGTCTTCTCTTGTGGGTACACAAATCCTTCAGAAACCTTGCATACTTGGGAATCTGTTTAATTGCTTCCAGAAGAGGTATATTGACTTCTACCTTCCTGAAAGTATCCATGATCTCTTTATCTAGCTCATGCTCAGCAATTTTCTTGGACTGTGTAATTCTGTTTGGAAAGGGGAGAGGAATACTGGGGGTAGAGCTCTCTGCCTGATCCTGAAGGTGGATTGGCTGCTGTTTTGGAATAGCTTTAGGGGCTGCAGGGTCTGAATTTTT
>QAOA01002887.1:433482-478388 GCA_003255065.1 Cercis canadensis
AAAATCAGAATCAGTTAAGGCTTGGATTGGTTGTTTTCCTTTAGGTTACCACTTTCAATTAATTTCTGTCAAGCACTTAAAATAAACACAACCCCCCTGTTTACATGCTTCTCTATATGATTCACTAAATAGAACAATCCTTAGGTTCGACTTAGGGCTGTCCTATGCTGCAAATAGCTAGGTAACCGACCTAAAACTTTAAGTAATTTGAGGAGCCTCGGCAGCTCATCACTTTCTCAGTCTCCACTACCTATGTCACATGCATAACACAAATCAAAAGGACTTTTAAAGGGTTGCAATAGGGAAAGGTAAAAGGATGTCAATAATATGGAAAAATGGCTAAAGCACCCAAGGAATCACAAAGAGCATCTAATTATGGAGAATTTCAAGTACTTTATGCATCTTGACTTTGGGCTTCAACTCATTTTTTTTTCTTTTCCCAAAACAACTTTATTCTTTTGTTGCTGCTGTATTTTTTTCATTTTTTTTTTTAAGCATAACACTTAACAATTTCAGCCACAACTTGATGCTTTGTTTTTGTAATAATTTACTCCCTTTTTATTCAATGCAATGCTCTGCAGTTCCTAAGGGTTGGGTAGGACATGGTTTTACACTTAGGCTTGCAATGAGCTACACATGAAAGAAAGGATCATTAGGCTCAAAAAGGGGTGATCAAAGGATAACATCAAGGTTAGCTATTTGGTCAAGTAGCTTCTCAAAGAAAGGAATGCCTTAATCACTTCTATGCATGCATGTGCAAATGTAACCTCAACTAAGAAACAGAACAAGTTCTAGAGCGTCAAAATGATAGATGAAAACACACAAGAAACAATCATGACATATGGCTCAAATCCTCACAGCTTATAAGACTACTAAGAATTAACTTATCCAAATCAAATTTTGTTGCCATATCACTTAAATCCAAGAAGCAAGATAATTGTCCACTCATGTTATAGCACTTAAGAATCAAAATTGCATCAAACCACTCTCTTCATAACTCTTAAATTGATTGGAAAGAACTAGAAAAATTTAAAAACACATAAAACAGAAATTAAGCCTAAAACAGAAAACATAACACTAAAAATCTAAACAGAAAATAGTAAAAACAGCAAGTAAAGTAAAATAGGAAAACAGAAAGCATAAAAACACACACAACAAGCTAATCCCTCCCCCACACTTAAATTTTTGCAGTGTCCTCAATGCAAAGCACAAAGCAAACAGTAAAAGCAAGAAAGGCACTAAAAATAAAAGAGAAAGGGAAAGAAAACAGCTTGTGGGTTTAAGTCTCATAAAGGGCAGCTGACAAGTGCACCTCCTCCACCACTTGCTCGTGAAAACCCTCATAGAAAGGTTTCAGTCGATGTCCGTTCACTGGGAACTCTTGAAAACCCTCATAGAAAGGTTTCAGTTGATGTCCGTTCACTAGGAAGGTCTGGTTGGTTGCCTCATTCTTAATCTTAATTGCACCATAAGGAAAGACATGAGTCACCACAAAAGGACCCATCCATTGAGAACGAAGCTTGCCGGGCATTAGCTTGAGACGAGAGTTGTAGAGTAGCACTTTCTGACCAATGTAGAACTCTTTTCTCACCAACATCTTGTCATGGACAGCCTTGGTCTTTTCTTTGTAGATTCTGGAATTCTCATAAGCCGCCAACCGGATTTCATCAAGTTCCTGCAGGTGGAGTTTCCTCTGTGATCCGGCTTGGGCTAAATCAAGATTACACTGCTTCACAGCCCAGTACGCCTTATGCTCGATCTCTACTGGAAGGTGACATGTCTTGCCAAAGACTAGCCTGTAAAGGGACATGCCTATAGGGGTCTTGTAGGCAGTCCGATAAGCCTACAATGCATCATCCAAACGCAGGCTCCAGTCCTTTCTGTTGGGCTGGACAGTCTTCTCTAAAATTTGTTTGATTTCCCTATTTGACACCTCTGCTTGCCCATTGGTCTATGGATGGTAAGGGGTTGACACCTTATGCACCACACCATACTTTCTCAACAAAGCAGCCATGTGCCTATTGCAGATAGGCCCACAATGCATCATCCAAACGCAGGCTCCAGTCCTTTCTGATGGGCTGGATAGTCTTCTCTAAAATTTGCTTAATCTCCCTATTTGACACCTCTGCTTGCCCATTGGTCTGTGGATGGTAAGGGGTTGACACCTTGTGCACCACACCATACTTTCTCAACAAAGCAGCCATGTGCCTATTGCAGAAGTGTGAACCTTGGTCACTGATGATGGCTCTTGGAACGCCGAACCTGCAGAAAATGTGAGTCCTGACAAAATCTAAGACAACACGAGAATCATCAGTCCGGGTGGCCTTGGCCTCTACCCATTTAGAAACATATTCCACAGCTAAAAGAATATACACAAAACCAAAAGAAGTAGGGAAAGACTCTACCCATTTAGAAACATAGTCCACAACTAAAAGAATATACACAAAACTAAGAGAAGTAGGGAAATGACCCATGAAATCGATGCCCCAAACATCAAATATCTCACAAAATAGCAAAGGCTGTTGAGGCATTTATTCCTACGGGAAATATTACCTGTCCGTTGGCATTGGGCACAATTCTTACAAAAGTTGTATGCATCATGAAATAGGGTAGGCCAATAGAGTCCAGAATCTAAAACTTTACGAGCAGTGCGCTGAGGTCTAAAATGACCACCACATGTAGAAGTATGACAGAACTGTAACACAGACTCAGACTCATGTCCAGGCACACACCTCCTAATTACTTGGTCACTACATAGTCTCCATAAGTAGGGATCATCCCACACATAATGTTTGGATTCACTTTTAAGCTTATCTACTTGATGCTTCTTAAAATAAGCAGGTAACTCAAAAGCAACTAAGTAGTTTACCAAGTCAGCATACCAAGGATCTGTACCTTGCAGCTGATAAAGCTGCTCATCCGGGAAGGTTTCTCTGATGGGAAGGTTGTCCAAAGTCAGTGGTATCCGACTCAGGTGATCTGCTACCAAGTTCTCGGCTCCACTCTTGTCTCTGATCTCAAGGTCGAATTCTTGCAAGAGCAACATCCACCTAATGAGCCTAGGCTTCACATCTGGCTTCTTGAGCAAGTACTTTAAAGCTGCATGAGCAGAGAAAACAATGACTTTAGAATTAAGCAAATATGAACGAAATTTATCTAAAGCAAACACAATTGCAAGGAGCTCTTTCTCAGTAGTGGTGTAATTTGCTTGGGCAGAATCCAAAGTGCGAGAGGCATAATAAATCACGTGGGACAACTTGTCCACTCGCTGTGCAAGGATAGCGCCTACTGCAAAGTTTGATGCATCGCACATAAGCTCAAAGGGAAACTCCCAGTTAGGTGGCTGCATGATGGGAGGGGAGGTAAGGCTCTGCTTCAGCTGATCAAAGGCTACTCTGCACTGCTTATCAAAGTCGAAATCCACTTCTTTCTGGAGAAGCTTAGACAATGGCAAGGCAATCTTGCTGAAGTCCTGGATGAATCGCCTGTAAAACCCTGCATGACCAAGAAAGGAACGCACTTCCCGCACACAAGTGGGGTAGGGTAAGGAGGCAATAACATCTATCTTAGCCTTATCTACTTCAATGCCTTTGCTAGAAATTACATGCCCTAAAACTATGCCTTGTTCGACCATGAAGTGACATTTCTCAAAATTAAGAAGAAGGTTAGTCTCAATGCATCTATCAAGTACCCTAGCAAGGCTATCTAAACACGCATCAAAAGATGAGCCATATACAGAAAGTCATCCATGAATACTTCCATGCAGTGTTCTAAAAAATCAGAAAATATGCTCACCATATACCGCTGGAATGTACCAGGGGCATTACACAGGCTGAAAGGCATCCTCCTATATGCAAATGTGCCGAATGGACAGGTGAAAGTCGTCTTCTCCTGATCCTCTGGGGCTATATGAATCTGGAAATAGCCTGAGAAGCCATCCAGGAAGCAGTAATGGGACTTCCCTGCCAGTCTCTCTAACATCTGATCAAGAAAGGGTAGAGGGAAGTGATCCTTCCTTGTCGCCTGGTTGAGTCTTATGTGCCGAATGGACAGGTGAAAGTCGTCTTCTCCTGATCCTCTGGGCCTATGTGAATCTGGAAGTAGCCTGAGAAGCCATCCAGGAAGCAGTAATGGGACTTCCCTACCAGTCTCTCTAACATCTGATCAATAAAGGGTAGAGGGAAGTGATCCTTCCTTGTCGCCTGGTTGAGTCTTCTATAATCGATGCAGACGCGCCAGCTGTTCTGCACTCTGGTGGGGATCAACTCATTCTTCTCATTGGCTACCACAATTATGCCACTCTTCTTTGGAACCACTTGAACTGGACTCACCCATTTGCTATCTGAGATGGGGTAGATAATGCCGGCTGACAAAAGCTTGCTCACTTCTTTCTTGACCACATCCAGAATCAACGGGTTAAGTCGCCTTTGGGGCTGTCTCACTGGTTTAGCTTCTTCCTCTAATAAAATCCTATGCATGCAGGTGGAGGGGCTAATGCCAGGAATGTCTGCTAGTGTCCATCCAATAGCTGTCTTCCGCTGCTTCAGAATCTGCAACAACCTCTCTTCTTGTTCAGGTTGCAGATTGTTGGCTATGATGACAGGCAGCTTTTCTTCTGCTTCTAGGAAAGCATACTTGAGATGGTCAGGTAACGGTTTCAGCTCAAGAATAGGTGGTTGCTGTACAGAAGGAACTAGCTTGGTTGGAGAAACCAAGTCTGCTGTGTGAAGCTCAGAAACACCTGCAAGCTCTGCACTATGCTCCAAAACAGTCTCATCATATCCCATATATGCAGAAATTTCAGAACAGGCAGCACAACTCCCATCACAATTAGTACATGCGGGGCAATCTAAAGTATCTAGCAAGCCTACTATATCAGGAAATTCAGCTACCAATTCAGCATGCACATCATCAACTAGCAGGTCTATGACATCTATTTGGAACACTGAATGCTCTTCTAGAGGGTGTTTCATGGCATCACTTAAATTAAAACGAATTACAGTGTCACCAAATTCCATGGACAGGGTACCAGCATGCACATCAATTATGGTCTTAGCAGTTTTAAGGAAGGGTCTACCTAAGATCAAAGGGGCATGTCTAGATGTAGACTCATCCTCCATATTTAACACATAAAAATCTGCTGGAAATATTAAATCATTTACCCTAACCAAAACATCCTCAAGAAGGCCTGCAGGATAGGCTGTGCTTCTATTAGCAAGCTGAATGACTACTCCAGTGGGCTTCAGTTCTCCAATCTGTAGTGATGAATAGATAGACTTGGGCATCACGTTGATGGAAGCACCCAGATCTAGCATGGCATTTGTAAACTGCTTGTCTCCAATAGTGCAGGGAATGATGAAAGTTCCAGGATCAGTGCACTTTGATGGTAAGTTAGGCTGGATCATTTCTGACACGTTTCTGCTCATGCTCACTTTCTCATTGCCTTTCAGTCTTCTCTTGTGGGTACACAAATCCTTCAGAAACCTTGCATACTTGGGAATCTGTTTAATTGCTTCCAGAAGAGGTATATTGACTTCTACCTTCCTGAAAGTATCCATGATCTCTTTATCTAGCTCATGCTCAGCAATTTTCTTGGACTGTGTAATTCTGTTTGGAAATGGGAGAGGAATACTGGGGGTAGAGCTCTCTGCCTGATCCTGAAGGTAGATTGGCTGCTGTATTGGAATAGCTTTAGGGGTTGCAGGGTCTGAATTTTTTTCTTGAACAAAATTTTGAACCGTAGAAGGTAAGCTAGGTTCTGGAGCACTCACTTCTTTACCACTGCGCAGGGTTATGGCACTCACATTGCCTCTTGGATTGGTGACTGTCTGAGAAGGTAAACTGCCAGAACCTTGAGACTTCATCTCACTAATGGTGCTTGCAAGTTGACCTATCTGAGTCTCCAAGCTCTGAATGCTAGTCTCAGTCCTCTGTTGGAATTGGATGTTGCTACTTGCCAATTGCTTCACTAAGTCTTCCAGGCTCGGTTCTGGCTTGTTAGCTTGCTGCATAGGCTGCTTCATTGGTGCTTGGTACTGCTGGTTGCTTGAACTTGCATTGTACCTAGGCTGTTGTGGCTGGTACGTTTGTTGTTGCTGCTGTTAGTAAGGTTGGCCAGAATTTCCTCCATACCTTAAATTAGGGTGATCTCTCCAACCAGGGTTGTAGGTGGAGGAGTGGGGGTCATATCGGGGCTGCTGGTAAGGTCTGCCAGGAAAGACTCCAGCCACTACTTCAGTGTTGTCTTGGAGAGTAGGACATTGATCTGTTGGATGACTAGACAGGGAACAAATTCCACATAGCTTGGCATGAGCTTGAACCGGTGTGTGCCCCATTTCTAGCTGTCTAACCAAGGAGGTCAATTCCTCCAAACGAGTCTCCACCCTTTGTTGATCTGCCATCTGCACCTCATTCACTCCTCTAGCTGGGGTGAGCATCCATGTGCCAAATTGCTGTGCATTGTCTGACATTTTCGATATTAAATCTCTTGCAGCTGCAGGGGTCTTGTCCACTAAGGCACCTCCAGAAGCAGCATCCACATAGCCTCGATCCATAGGAAGAAGTCCTTCGTAGAAATATTGGATGAGCAACTGGTCACTGATTTGATGATGGGGGCAGCTTCCACAGAATTTCTTGAATCTCTCCCAATACTCATGTAGTGTCTCTCCACTGTTTATGTAATGTCTCTCCACTATGTTGCCTTATACCACATATCTCTTTCTGGATGGCAACAACTATTGAGGCAGGGAAGAATCTTTCAAGAAAGCACCTCTTCAAGTCATTCCAGCATGTAATGATGGATGGCTGCAAGTATAGCCAATCCTTTGCTGCTCCATCTAATGAAAAGGGAAAAGCCCTCAGCTTGATGTGCTCCTCTTCAATTGATTAAGGCTTCATGGTAGAACACACTATGTGAAATTCCTTCAAATGCTTGTGAGGATCCTCACTTGCAAGTCCATGAAACTTTGGGAGCAAGTGTATTAATCCAGATTTTAATTCAAAATTGGCATCAGGATACTGAATACACAAAGGCTGGTAATTATCATCAGGGGCAGCCAATTCCTTAAGAGTCCTAGCCCTAACATGCATGTCATTATTTCCAGCCCCATTATTAGCAGCAAGATCAACCTCAAGATTAATGTCATTTGCAGCCATATTATGGTCTATATGATTAGGAGTTCTACGTGCCCTAGCAAGTGTGTGCAAAGTTCTCTCATTTCAGAATCACCTTCAAGTAGTTCAAAATGAGAGGACTGAGTCATACACCATGCAAATAAAAGGACAAAAATACTTTAAAACACACTAGAACACACAGAAACAGAAAAATAGTGAAGCAATGAAAGAAAAGGGTAAAAACCAAAACACACCAAAATAACACTAGTTGACCCATCTAAACATTTTTAAAAAAATTTCTACCACCGCAGCATGAAAACTTGATGAAAATAAAAATCAAAAATGAAATAAAAAATCTTAAAAAATTGAAAAAGTGGTCAAAACGACGGACTTCAGATTAAAAATGAAGACCTCATGGCATAAGAAATAACTATTGATTGTCAGGCCATTTTCCTTCAACTGACCAAGTTTCAGGTCAATCGGAGCACAAAAATTCGACCCAAACAATACACACGAAAACCACTAAATCTAACCGAAACGAAGGGAAAACAAGGGGGAACTGGTGCCAAGGCATCAGAATTCACACAATGGAAACCTAAAACATCAAAGGAAACAAAACAACAAGAAAAAATTATCACCACAATGCTCAAAAAGTATAAAACATTTTGCCAAAAAGTGAACAAAGACGGCAAAGGAAACAGAATAACGGCAAAGGAGGCTAAACAAGGGCAATAACAGCACAAAATTCACCTCACAATGCTTCTCACAGTGCAATGCCTTTGTCCACTAATTTTCAGCTCAAACCCAGTTGGTCAAAATTAAAAACAACACAGAAATAGAAACACTAAACAGGAAAAGAAAACCTAAACAAATAAGGAAAACAAAATAGGAAAGCAAGTAGAACAGGAGGAGAATGAGGAAGAACAACTACTAGAAACAAGAACAATAAGCAAAAAAAATAGTAACAAAAGAGTCCTAAGAAGATTAATATGTTAGGTGAAATCCCCGGCAACGGCGCCAAAATTTTAACGGCTGCCGAACCGTACAAAATTACAAAACTAATTGCAACAGATTTGTAGCATAGAGTGCAACCAGTGTCATCTCCCAAGAATTCAGCAAAACAACTAATCTATTAGGACTTAAGCATAAATAGAATAAAAGGGGGGTTTGTGTTGAATGCAGTATAATAAGTACTCAGAAAGCAGTAGACAGAATTGATCAAGTAAGAGAAAACGTAATCAACTCAAGCAGGCAACCAAACCCTAATTCGTCCTTGTTCACTAAAGATTATCCAAAATCTGATTTAATTCTTGGTTAAATATTACCTGGAACCCCTAACAGAAACACTTAGAATTCTTACTGATTACCAATTAGGATTCAATTAATCTTGGAACTAAGAATCTAGGCAACCGCTCTATATCACTAAGTCCAAATTAATTTAATAACTGAATTGTCAAAGTTAACCATATATTAAAAGCCTTTAACATATGATTAGTAGTTTGATTACTGTGATGAATCTAATCAGCCGATTTAAATTCATATAAAGTATGCATGCAATTAAAATACCATTCAATCACATGAAGATGAGAAGAAGAAGAAGATAATCAAACTATATTAAATCAAACTCGGATTGAAGCACAGGAACTCTGGATTATTAAGTTTGGCTCCTCTTGAATTGATTACAAAAGAACTTAGCCTTCCATGGAAGACTTAAACACAAAGCAAATGTGGAAAACGAACTCAGCAACAGGAGGCAACAACAGCAGCTTCTGATAACAAGGTGGTAATGTGATCTCTATTTTTCTCAACAACTTGAGAATAAATACTAGCTGGCTGCCTCTTCTAGGTTTCCTAATTACAAAATAAACCTAGTTTCCTAAATTATTAATGGTAAAAATGTGATTAAGCCCTAGTGTCATGAGTGCTGGCCCAATAAGCAAATGTTGGTCCAATAAACATGTACTGGTACATCCAAAAAAGGAGGTTGTTGATACAAAGAAGGATCATGGTGTCAGTAAGCAAGTGGAGCTCGAGGCTAATCCGTCAGAGAAGGTGCAAGATGAAACTTTTGATCATCCCATTCAACATGAAGAGCACAAACCTGTTGATGAAGTGGATATTCTACAAGAGAAGATATGACACAATAGTATTGCCAATGAAAGATAGATATGGCTGTGAGTATTTGGTTTCTTTTGCACTATTTGCAGTAGAGAATATTGAATTTGTAGATCCTGTAACATACCATGAGGCTGTCACAATTAGTGAGTTTGCATAGTGGATTGTTGTTATGGGTAAAGAGATTGAGTCTCTTCACAAGAAGCAGACTGGGGAGTTGGTGAAACTGCAACTGGGGAGTTGGTGAAACTGCCTTAGTCGAGAATTGTTGGTTGCAAGTGAGCCTTCAAGAAAAAGGAAGGAACCCCAGGTGTTGAAGCTAATTGATGGATTTGGAAATGTATTGAAAGCTACTATCCTAATTACATCATTAAATTCATTTTAATATTGCTTATTGTAGATACCCAATATCTGGCCCAATCCAATATCACTAGGCCCATCTAACCAAAGACCCATATCATAACAAACTAGCACATGCCTCTCATCTCCTCGAGACCCAGGATATAAGAGACCCCCTCCAACATAGGTAAAAGACTGATGAGAAGATAACTCAATACGATATTTCATTAGCTCGGAGATAACTAACTTAGGCATCGGAGCTCGGGTCCTACACCCGAACCCAAGCCCTTCTTTGTCTACAGGTCCAGGACAGGTGATTCGTGCTCTCTGATCTCACGTGCTGGTCGCGGGTCGGTCCAAATCCAAATCGGGCATCGTCATTTGGCGCCGTCTGTGGGGAACGTAGAGCTTCCTTCTTTTCCAAGAAATAAATCTCATGGAACGATCCTGCTTTGACCGCTATGGACCCCTCTAAGTAGCCCGAGCACCCACCTTTTCCACTCGCAAGCACTCCCCCACCTGCAGGACCCCTTTTCCAATCAGACACCGCTAGAAAGTCACCGTCATCCCCCATTCGCCGAGCATTTCGTAGTCCAGGAACTTCCCAAGACTCCCCCGCCCAGGAGAGCGCCCAGCAGACCACCCTATCTTTCTTGCTTCAAGAAATTCAAGCCCTTAAGCAAGAGAGAACGGCGAATAAAGCCGAGATTGAGGAATTGAAAAGGCTTTAGCAATGCAGTGACTCAGTAAGGGAAACCCCTGTTCGAGAAGGCCCTCCGCCACCTCGAACTTCCCTCCAGGAAACACCATCCCCAGGCCGACGTTAGAAGAGCCACCCAACAGAGGAAGTCGGAGAGAGTCAATCCTCCTTTCGCACCCAAAGCCGAGGGGCTTCCCTGCAGACGCTCCTCTCCGACCAACCTCCACCATCTAGCAGGGATAGGCAGAAGCGAGCTATTAAGCATCCCTTCACCGAAAACATTATGAGTTTCCCTTTGCCGAGCAACTTCAAGTAGCCCAACCTTGATGCATACAATGGATCCACCGACCCCTGAGAACATCTAGAGAACTACAACTCGGTGATGCTCTTGGTAGGATCAGCTGAGAAAATCATGTGCCGAGCTTTTCCCACTACTTTGCGGCGAGCAGCCCTTCAATGGTTCTCCAGCCTCCCGCCCAACAGCATATCGCATTTTGACCAACTTGTTGAACTCCTGCAGGCTCGCTTCTCTACAAGCATGACCTACCAAAGATCTTCAGCCATTCTAGCAACTCTAAGGCAGGGAGGATCCGAGCCCCTTAAAGAATACATGGAGCGATACAACAAGCTTTCCCTCCAAGTTCGTGACCTGACCGAGCAGGTCGCCATGCATGCAATCCAGGCGGGGCTCCAACCTGGCCGTTTGCACGAACATCTCACCCTTGACCCACCAACAAGCTTGTCCGATCTCTTGACTAGGGTAGCGAAACACATCAACCTCGAAGAAGTGTTGGGGCATGATGAGAAGGGCAAAACAGCCCGAGACAAAAAACTCCCCTAGGAAAGGAAAACCAGCAAAAGAGAGAGATCGCCCACCCGACCTCGGTTAGACAGTTACACCCCTCTGAACCAAAGTCGGGTGAGGGTGCTTGAAGAAATATGCCACACGAAGTTGGCCCAGTTGCCACTGCCCAAGAAGACGATAGGAGCCGAGAAGGACAAATATTGCGCCTTTCACAAAGGCCGAGGGCACGACACCAATGATTGCAGACACTTGCAGAACGTCATTGAGGACCTCATCCAAAAAGAGTACTTACAACATTACTGGGCCGAACCCTCGACACCAGCTCAGCAAGTTCATAGAGAGCATCGGCACAGAAACAGATCCCCATCGAGAAACCGGCCTCCCCGCCAAGAACGAAATTACCAGGGCGACAGAGTCCCGTGGAGAAATCCCCCGCATCAGCACGCCGACCCGAGGCAGAACGTGGCCGGAACTATCAACACAATTGCAGGAGGCTTTGCAGGAGGAAGACCTTCCAAATCCGCCAGAAAAAGGTATGAGAGGGTAGCTCGAAAGCATAAAAAGGAGATCCTCCACACAACTGTGGCCAGGAGATCCAGGCCACAGCCCGCCATCTCCTTCTCCGACGCCGACTTCGGAGACATTGATCCCGAGCATGACGACCCGGTGGTCATATCTTGTCTCATCGCAAACTACGAAGTTCAGAAGGTCCTACTGGACCAAGAAAGTTCAGCAGACGTCTTATTTTATCACACCTTCGCCCAGCTCGGTATACCCACCTCAGACTTGGAGAGCTACATAGGGACCTTAGTGAGATTTTCAGGCACACATGTCGAAGTCAAGGGCACTATCACGCTGAGAGTCATGACGGGTGCTGAACCGTACAAAATTAAACTACTAATTGCAACTAAATTGTAGTATAGGATGCAAGCAGTGTTGTCTCCCAAGGATTCACCAGAACAACTAATCTTTTAAGAACTTAAACAAGAACAAAATAAGGGGGGTTTTATGTTGAATGCAATATACTAAGAATTACGAAAGCAGTAAATTGAATTTATCAAATAGGAGAAAACGCAATCAACTCAAGCAGGCAACCAAACTCTAATCCATCCTTATTCACTAAAGATAACCTAGATCTGATTTAATTCTTGGTTAAGTGTTACCTGGAACCCCTAACAATAACACTTAGAATTCCTACTGATTTACCAATCAGGATTCAATTAATCATGGAATTAAGACTCTAGGCAACCGCTCTATATCACTAAATCCAGATTAATTTAATAACCGAATTATCCAAGTTAACCATATATTAAAGACCTTTAAAGTATGATTATCAATCTGATTACTGTTATGAATCTAATCAACCGATTTAAATTCATACAACTCATGGAATCAAAGTACCATTCAATCACATGAAGAAGGGGAGAAGCAGTAATTCAAATTAAATTAAATCAAACCCGGTTGAAGCACAGGAACTCTGGATTGTCAAGTTTGGCTCTTCTTGAATTGATTACAAACGAACTTAGCCTTCCATGGAAGACTTGAACACAAAGAAAAGGGGAAAAACGAACTCAGCAAAGGAGGCAGCAGCAGCTCAAGGAATTTTGTATCTCTTCTGATTGTGTATGTTTTGCCTCAACAACTTGAGAATATATACTAGCTGGCTGCCTCCTCTAGGTTTCCTAATGGTTTCCTAATTACAAAATAAACCTAGTTTCCTAAATTATTAATGGTAAAAACATGATCAAGCCCTAGTGTCATGTGTGCTGGCTCAAAAAGCAGATGTTGGCCCAAATAAACATGCTCTGGTCCAATAGGCAGCCCTAAGGAAAGGAATCAGTCAATGCTGGGAGGAGTGCTGGGCGGAGCAGAAAATCTGGACTTCTTGTACGCGAATTTCAGTTGTCCAGACGCGAGAATCAGCTTCTGGTCTCTTCATATGAAATGTGGAATTTTCTGTTAGCTTTCCAACGAAACTAGAATCACATCAATCGGACGTCTGTAGCAAAAGATATGATGAAAAACGTAAGCAGTGCCAGAATTTAACAATTAAGCAATTAAAATCTACAAGCACCAACAAGTCCAAATCTACAAAACATGTCTAAAAGCCATAAAAATCACTAGAAACACACACTAAAAGACTAAGTATAAGAGAAACAAATAGTATAAAATAATGTGTTATCAAATTCTCCCACACTTAGCTTTTTGCACTCCTGGGCAAAATCACAAGAAACAAACTAACTAGAATAAGAAAAATAACTCTCCAATCAAATCAAGAATGCAAAGATTAAGGTAAGAAAACAATTCAAACTTAAAGAATAGCAACACTCATGGAACAATATCTCTTGACAACTAAAGAACAAAAAACATGGCAATTTTATTTAATAAGAATGAATCAAAGTAGATAGCCTCTCACAAGATAAATAAATGCTCTCAATTCTCTTAAGTGTCTAAGGTAAGTATTTCTCTCCAATCATCCTATCAAAATCACACTACCATAAGCTTGTTCACTTTCTCAATCTCCACTACCTATGTCACATGCATAACACAAATCAAAAGGACTTTTAAAGGGTTGTAATGGGGAAAGGTAAAAGGATGTCAATAATATGGAAAAATGGCTAAAGCACCCAAGGAATCACAAAGAGCATCTAATTATGGAGAATTTCAAGTACTTTATGCATCTTGACTTTGGGCTTCAACTCATTTTTTTCTTTTCCCAAAACAACTTTATTCTCTTGTTGCTGCTGTATTTTTTTTCATTTTTTTTTTGAAGCATAACACTTAACAATTTCAGCCACAACCAATCAGCCACAACTTGATGCTTTGTTTTTGTAAGAATTTACTCCCTTTTTATTCAATGCAATGCTCTGCAATTCCTAAGGGTTGGGTAGGACATGGTTTTACACTTAGGCTTGCAATGAGCTACACATGAAAGAAAGGATCATTAGGCTCAAAAAAGGGTAATCAAAGGATAAAATCAAGGTTAGCTATTTGGTCTAGTAGCTTCTCAAAGAAAGGAATGTCTTAATCACTTTTATGCATGCATGTGCAAATGTAATCTCAACTAAGAAACAGAACAAGTTCAAGAGTATCAAATTGATAGATGAAAACACATAAGAAAGAATCATGACATATGGCTCAAATCCTCACAGCTTATAAGACTACCAAGAATCAACTCATCCAAATCAAATTTTGTTGCCATATCACTTAAATCTAAGAAGCAAGATAATTGTCCACTCATGTTGTAGCACTTTNAGAATCAAAATTGCTTCAAACCACTCTCTTCATAACTCTTAAATTGATTGGAAAGAACTAGAAAAATTTAAAAACACATAAAACAGAAAATTAAGCCTAAAACAGAAAACATAACACTAAAAATCTAAACAAAAAACAGCAAGTAAAGTAAAACAGGAAAACAGAAAGCATAAAAACACACACAGCAAGCTAATCCCTCCCCCACACTTAAATTTTTGCAGTGTCCTCAATGCAAAGCACAAAGCAAACAGTAAAAGCAAGGCACTAAAAATAAAAGAGAAAGGGAAAGAAAACAGCCTGTGGGTTTAAGTCTCATAAAGGGCAGCAGACAAGTGCACCTCCTCCACCACTTGCTCTTGAAAACCCTCATAGAAAGGTTTCAGTCGATGTCCGTTCACTGGGAAGGTCTGGTTGGTTGCCTCATTCTTGATCTTAATTGCACCATAAGGAAAGACATGAGTCACCACAAAAGGACCCATCCATCGAGAACGAAGCTTGCCGGGCATTAGCTTGAGACAAAAGTTGTAGAGTAGCACTTTCTAACCAATGTAGAACTCTTTTCTCACCAACATCTTGTCATGGACAGCCTTGGTCTTTTCTTTGTAGATTCTGGAATTCTCATAAGCCGCCAACCGAATTTCATTAAGTTCCTGCAGGTGGAGTTTCCTCTTTGATCCGGCTTGGGCTAAATTAAGATTACACTGCTTCACAGCCCAATACGCCTTATGCTCGATCTCTACTGGAAGGTGACATGCCTTGCCAAAGACTAGCCTGTAAGGGGACATGCCTATAGGGGTCTTGTAGGTAGTCCGATAGGCCCACAATGCATCATCCAAACGCAGGCTCCAGTCCTCTCTGTTGGGCCGGATAGTCTTCTCTAAAATTTGCTTGATCTCCCTATTTGACACCTCTGCTTGCCCATTGGTCTGTGGATGGTAAGGGGTTGACACCTTGTGCACCACACCATACTTTCTCAACAAAGTAGCCATGTGCCTATTGCAGAAGTGAGAATCTTGGTCACTGATGATGGCTCTTGGAACGCCGAACCTGCAGAAAATGTGAGTCTTGACAAAATCTAAGACAACACGAGAATCATCAGTCCGGGTGGCCTTGGCCTCTACCCATTTAGAAACATAGTCCACAGCTAAAAGAATATACACAAAACCAAAAGAAGTAGGGAAAGGACCCATGAAATCGATGCCCCAAACATCAAATATCTCACAAAACAGCAAAGGCTGTTGAGGCATCTCATTCCTACGAGAAATATTACCTGTCCGTTGGCATTGGGCACAATTCTTACAAAAGCTGTACGCATCATGAAATAGGGTAGGCCAATAGAGTCCAGAATCTAAAACTTTACGAGCAGTGCGCTGAGGTCCAAAATGACCACCACATGCAGAAGTATGACAAAACTGTAACACAGACTCAGACTCATGTCCAGGCACACACCTCCTAATTACTTGATCACTACAGAGTCTCCACAAGTAGGGGTCATCCCACACATAATGTTTAGATTCACTTTTAAGCTTATCTACTTGATGCTTCTTAAAATAAGCAGGTAACTCAGAAGCAACTAAGTAGTTTACCAGGTCAGCATACCAAGGATCTGTACCTTGCAGCTGATAAAGCTGCTCATCTGGGAAGGTTTCTCTGATGGGAAGGTTGTCCAAAGTCAGTGATATCTGACTCAGGTGATCTGCTACCAAGTTCTCGGCTCCACTCTTGTCTCTGATCTCAAGGTCGAATTCTTGCAAGAGCAGCATCCACCTAATGAGCCTAGGCTTCGCATCCGGCTTCTTGAGCAAGTACTTTAAAGCTGCATGATCAGAGAAAGCAATGACTTTAGAATTAAGCAAATATGAACGGAATTTATCTAAAGCAAACACAATTGCAAGGAGCTCTTTCTCAGTAGTGGTGTAATTTGCTTGGGCAGCTTCCAAAGTGCGAGAGACATAATAAATCATGTGGGACAGCTTGTCCACTCGTTGTGCAAGGACAGCGCCTACTGCAAAGTTTGATGCATCGCACATAAGCTCAAAGGGAAACTCCCAGTTAGGTGGCTGCATGATGGGAGGGGAGGTAAAGCTCTGTTTCAGCTGATCAAAGGCTACTCTGCACTGCTTATCAAAGTCGAAATCCACTTCTTTCTGGAGAAGCTTAGACAATGGCAAGGTAATCTTGCTGAAGTCCTGGATGAATTGCCTGTAAAACCCTGCATAACCAAGAAAGGAACGCACTTCCCGCACACAAGTGGGGTAGGGTAAGGAGACAATAACATCTATCTTAGCCTTATCTACTTCAATGCCTTTGCTAGAAATTACATGCCCTAAAACTATGCCTTGTTCGACCATGAAGTGACATTTCTCAAAATTAAGAACAAGGTTAGTCTCAATGCATCTATCAAGTACCTAGCAAGGCTATCTAAACGTGCATCAAAAGAGGAGCCATATACAGTAAAGTCATCCATGAATACCTCAATGCAGTGTTCTAAAAAATCAGAAAATATGCTCACCATACACCGCTGGAATGTACCAAGGGCATCCTCCTATATGCAAATGTGCCGAATGGACAGGTGAAAGTCGTCTTCTCCTGATCCTCTGGGGCTATGTGAATCTGGAAGTAGTCTGAGAAGCCATCCAGGAAGCAGTAATTTAACTTCCCTGCCAGTCTCTCTAACATCTGATCAATAAAGGGTAGAGGGAAGTGATCCTTCCTTGTCGCCTGGTTGAGTCTTCTAAAATCAATGCAGACGCGCCAGCTGTTCTGCACTCTGGTGGGGATTAACTTGTTCTTCTCATTGGCTACCACAGTTATGCCACTCTTCTTTGGAACCACTTGAACTGGACTCACCCATTTGCTATCTGAGATGGGGTAGATAATGCCGGCTGACAACAGCTTGCTCACTTCTTTCTTGACCACATCCAGAATCAACGGGTTAAGTCGCCTTTGGGGCTGCCTCACTGGTTTAGCTTCTTCCTCTAATAAAATCCTATGCATGCAGGTGGAGGGGCTAATGCCAGGAATGTCTGCTAGTGTCCATCCAATGGCTGTCTTCCGTTGCTTCAAAATCTGCAACAACCTCTCTTCTTGTTCAGGTTATAGATTGTTGGCTATGATGACAGGCATCTTTTCTTCTGCTTCTAGGATAGCATACTTGAGATGGTCAGGTAATGGTTTCAGCTCAAGAATAGGTGGTTGCTGCACAGAGGGAACTAGCTTGGTTGGAGAAACCAAGTCTGCAATGTGAAGCTCAGAAACACCTGCAAGCTCTGCACTATGCTCCAAAACAGTCTCATCATATCCCATATATGCAGAAATTTTAGAACAGGCATCACAACTCCCATCACAATTAGTACATGCAGGGCACTCTAAAGTATCTAGCAAGCCTACTATATCAGGAAATTCAACTACCAATTCAGCATGCACATCATCAACTAGCAGGTCTATGACATCTATTCGGAACACTGAATGCTCTTCTAGAGGGTGTTTCATGACATCACTTAAATTAAAACGAATTACAGTGTCACCAAATTCCATGGACAGGGTACCAGCATGTATATCAATTATGGTCTTAGCAGTTTTAAGGAAGGGTCTACCTAAGATCAAAGGGGCATGTCTAGATGTAGACTCATCCTTCATATTTAACACATAAAAATCTACTGGAAATATTAAATCATTTACCCTAACCAAAACATCCTCAAGAAGGCCTGCAGGATAGGCTGTGCTTCTATTAGCAAGCTGAATGACTACTCCAATGGGCTTCAGTTCTCCAATCTGCAGTGATGAATAGATGGACTTGGGCATCACGTTGATGGAAACACCCAGATCTAGCATGGCATTTGTAAACTGCTTGTCTCCAATAGTGCAGGGAATGGTGAAAGTTCCAGAATCAGTGCACTTTGATGGTAAGTTAGGCTGGATCATTGCTGACACGTTTCTGCTCATGCTCACTTTCTCATTGCCTTTCAGTCTTCTCTTGTGGGTACACAAATCCTTCAGAAACCTTGCATACTTGGGAATCTGTTTAATTGCTTCCAGAAGAGGTATATTGACTTCTACCTTCCTGAAAGTATCCATGATCTCTTTATCTAGCTCATGCTCAGCAATTTTCTTGGACTGTGTAATTCTGTTTGGAAAGGGGAGAGGAATACTGGGGGTAGAGCTCTCTGCCTGATCCTGAAGGTGGATTGGCTGCTGTTTTGGAATAGCTTTAGGGGCTGCAGGGTCTGAATTTTTTTCTTGAACAAAATTTTGAACCGTAGAAGGTAAGCTAGGTTCTGGAGCACTCACTTCTTTACCACTGCGCAGGGTTATGGCACTCACATTGCCTCTTGGATTGGTGACTGTCTGAGAAGGTAAACTGCCAGAACCTTGAGACTTCATCTCACTAATGGTGCTTGCAAGTTGACCTATCTGAGTCTCCAAGCTCTGTATGCTAGTCTCAATCCTCTGTTGGAATTGGATGTTGCTACTTGCCAATTGCTTCACTAAGTCTTCCAGGCTCGGTTCTGGCTTGTTAGCTTGTTGCATAGGCTGCTTCATTGGTGCTTGGTACTGCTGGTTGCTTGAACTTGCATTGTACCTAGGCTGTTGTGGCTGGTACGTTTGTTGTTGCTGCTGCTGGTAAGGTTGGCCAGAATTTCCTCCATACCTTAAATTAGGGTGATCTCTCCAACCAGGGTTGTAGGTGGAGGAGTGGGGGTCATATCGGGGCTGCTGGTAAGGTCTGCCAGGAAAGACTCCAGCCACTACTTCAGTGTTGTCTTGGAGAGTAGGGCACTGATCTGTTGGATGACTAGACAGGGAACAAATTCCACATAGCTTGGCATGAGCTTGAACCGGTGTGTGCCCCACTGCTAGCTGTCTAACCAAGGAGGTCAATTCCTCCAAACGAGTCTCCACCCTTTGTTGATCTGCCATCTGCACCTCATTCACTCCTCTAGCTGGGGTGAGCATCCTTGTGCCAAATTGCTGTGCATTGTCTGACATTTTGGATATTAAATCTCTTGCAGCTGCAGGGGTCTTGTCCACTAAGGCACCTCCAGAAGCAGCATCCACATAGCCTCGATCCATAGGAAGAAGTCCTTCGTAGAAATATTGGATGAGCAACTGGTCACTGATTTGATGATGGGGGCAGCTTCCACAGAGTTTCTTGAATCTCTCCTAATACTTATGTAGTGTCTCTCCACTGTTTTGCCTTATGCCACATATTTCTTTTCGGATGGCAACAGCTCTTGAGGCAGGGAAGAATCTTTCAAGAAAGCACCTCTTCAAGTCATTCCAGCATGCGATGATGGATGACTGCAAGTATAGCCAATCCTTCGCTGCTTCATCTAATGAAAAGGGAAAAGCCCTAAGCTTGATGTGCTCCTCTTCAATTGACTGAGGCTTCATGGTAGAACACACTATGTGAAATTCCTTCAAATGCTTGTGAGGATCTTCACCTGCAAGTCCATGAAACTTTGGGAGCAAGTGTATTAATCCAGACTTTAATTCGAAATTAGCATCAGGATATTGAATACACAAAGGTTGGTAATTATCATCAGGGGCAGCCAACTCCTTAAGTGTCCTAGCCCTAGCATGCATGTCATTATTTCCAGCCCCATTATTAGCAGCAAGATCAACCTCAGGATTAATGTCATTGGCAGCCATATTATGCTCTATGTGATTAGGAGTTCTACGTGCCCTAGCAAGTGTGTGCAAGGTTCTCTCTATTTCAGAATCACCTTCAAGTAGTTCAAATTGAGAGGACCGAGTCATGCACTATGCAAATCAAAAGATAACAACACTCTAAAACACACTAGAACACACAAAAACAGTAAATCAATAAAAGAAAAGTGCAAAAACCACAACACACTAAATGCACTAGACAAATGCAAAAAGACACCAAAATAATACTAATTGACCCAATAAAACATTTTTAAAAATTTTTCTACCATCACAGCATGAAGTATTGATGAAAAGGAAACTCAAAAATCAAATAAAAAATCTTAAAAAATTGAAAAAGGGGTCTAAACGATGGAATTTGGCCGAGATAAGGTAGTGCTCAATGCTTTTGCATTGAGCTATATTTCTCACACCGTTTTCCTTCAACTGACCAATTTTCAGCTCAATTAGAGCATAAAAATCCGTACAGAAGTTTGACCCGTAAAATCGTAATTTCAAGCCAAAACGCTAGGGAAACAGGGAAAAGTTTGGGAATAGGCACAAGAATTCATACAATGGGAACCTAAAACAGTAAGGCAAACAAGACAACAAGAAAAAAAAATAATCACAGACCTTACACAATATAGAAATTTTACCAAAAAGTGAACTAAGATAGCAAAGGGGACAGAATAGCAGTAAATGAGACAAAACAAGGGCAATAATAGCACAAAGTTCAGCTCACAGTGCTTCTCACTAAGCAATTTCTCTGTCCACTAATTTGCAGCTCAATCCCAGTTGGTCAGAATAGAAAACAAGACAGAAACAGAAACGCTAAACAGAGAAAGACAACCTAAACAAATAAGGAAAACAAAATAGGAAAGCAAGTAGAACAAGGGGAAAACGAAGGAAGAACAATTGCTAGAAACAATAACAGTAAGCAAGCAAAATAGTAATAAAAGAGTTCTAAGAAGATTAATTTGTTAGGTGAAATCCCCGGCAACGGCGCCAAAATTTTGACGGGTGCCGAACCGTACAAAATTAAACTACTAATTGCAACTAAATTGTAGTATAGGATGCAACCAGTGTCGTCTCCCAAGGATTCACCAGAACAACTAATCTTTTAAGAACTTAAACAAGAACAAAATAAAGGGGGGTTTTGTGTTGAATGCAATATACTAAGAATTACGAAAGCAGTAAATTGAATTTATCAAATAGGAGAAAACGCAATCAACTCAAGCAGGCAACCAAAATCTAATCCATCCTTATTCACTAAAGATAACCTAGATCTGATTTAATTCTTGGTTAAGTGTTACCTGGAACCCCTAACAATAACACTTAGAATTCCTACTGATTTACCAATCAGGATTCAATTAATCATGGAATTTCTGCTCAAGGAATTTCGTATCTCTTCTGATTGTGTATGTTTTACCTCAACAACTTGAGAATATATACTAGCTAGCTGCCTCCTCTAGGTTTCCTAATGGTTTCCTAATTACAAAATAAACCTAGTTTCCTAAATTATTAATGGTAAAAAAATGATCAAGCCCTAGTGTCATGTGTGCTGGCTCAAAAAGCAGATGTTGGCCCAAATAAACATGCTCTGGTCCAATAGGCAGCCCTAAGGAAAGGAATCAGTCAATGCTGGGCGGAGTGCTGGGCGGAGTAGAAAATCTGGACTGCTTGCACGCGAATTTCAGTTGTCCAGACGCGAGAATCAGCTTCTGGTCTCTTCATATGAAATGTGGAATTTTCTGTCAACTTTCCAACGAAACTAGAATCACATCAATCGGACATCTGTAGCAAAAGATATGATGAAAAACGTAAGCAGTGCCAGAATTTAACAATTAAGCAATTAAAATCTACAAGCACCAACAAGTCCAAATCTACAAAACATGTCTAAAAACCATAAAAATCACTAGAAACACACACTAAAAGACTAAGTATAAGGAAAACAAATAGTATAAAATAATGTGTTATCAAGTCACCCTAGGAGATTTCCCGCGCTTGGCAAGCGCCGAGGTTCGTTTCCTAGTTGTAGACTATAAATCTGCTTACAATGTCATTCTAGGAAAGCCATCCCTGAACAAGATTGAAACAGTAATCTCAACCAAGCACCTTTTGATCAAATTCCCAACCACGTCGGGGGAGGTCGGGCAAGTAAGAGGTGACCAGCTCCTCGGCAGAACATGCTACAACATCAGCCTGTCCATCGACTACTCCAAATCAAAGAGATCAGAAGACATCAGCTTGGTGCCTACCAGCTCCTCCATCCCTATTAGCGAGCTTGACAACAGAGGGGAAAATCAAGACAACCGCCCCGAGCCCCAAGGCGAACTCATTCCAGTACAAGTGGGAAACCGCCCTGATCAGACGGTTAAAATGAGGACCATCATTTCCCAATCCGCACTGAAGAAGCTAACCAACCTCCTTGTGGCTAACGCCGACCTATTCGCATGGACAGCAGCAGACATGCCAGGTATTAACCCAAACTTTATTTGCCATAAGCTTGCTGTCATTGCAGGTGCAAAACTTGTTCGGCAAAAGAAAATGGTAGTCGGGCCCGAGCACCAACTCGCAATCCAAGAAGAGGTCGGTAAACTGCTTGAGGCTGAGTTCATTAGAGAAGTACCCTATGCAACTTGGTTAGCCAATGTGGTCATGGTCAAAAAAGCCTCGGGAAAGTGGAGGATGTGTGTAGACTATTCCGACCTTAACAGGGTCTGTCCTAAGGACCCGTATCCCCTCCCCAGCGTGGACAAACTCGTCGACGGTTCTTGAGCTTCATGGACACCTACTCAGGGTATAACCAAATACGAATGCATCCCGACGATGAAGATAAAACAGCCTTTATCACCGAGAAGGCCACTTACTGCTATAGAGTTATGCCTTTTGGGCTGAAGAACGCGGGCACTACATACCAGAGGTTGATGGATAGGATCTTCAATAAGCAGATTGGGCGAAATGTAGAGGTGTACGTGAATAATATGCTGGTAAAATCACACTCGGAAACCTACCACCTGTCCGACCTTGAAGAAACATTTGCAGAACTCCGTAAGCATAGCATGCGCTTGAATCCTTCTAAATGCGCCTTTGGAGTGGAGGTCGGGAAATTTTTAGGTTTCATGTTAACGCACAGAGGAATAGAGGCAAACCCGAAAAAAATGCGAGGCAATAATGCGGATGGAACCGCCCAAGACGGCTCGAGAGGTTCAGCGACTGACGGGCAGGGTGGCAACGCTGTCAAGGTTCATGTCGCGATCGGCGGACCAAGCACATCCGTTCTTCAAGGCCCTTAAAAAGATCAAAAACTTTGAATGGACCCCGAAATGTCAGCTCGCTTTCGATGACCTAAAAAAGTACCTCGCTACACCGCCTATCCTCTCAAAACCAAGACCCGGGGAGACGCTGTATATATATCTCGCCGCTAGTGAGCAAGCAGTAAGCTCCGCTCTTGTCCGAGAAGACAGTAAAGTCCAACTTCCCGTATACTTCGCCAGTCATGTCTTTCAAGGCTCCGAGCTCAGGTACCATAAGCTTGAAAAACTCACATATGCCCTCCTCCTCTCCGCCCGTCGTCTGAGACCTTATTTCCAAAGCCACCAAGTAGTAGTCCGAACCGACTAGCCTATAAGACAAGTGCTTCAAAAGCCTGACCTCGCAGGACGGATGCTCGGATGGTCTGTCGAGTTCTCCGAGCACACCATTATGTACGAGCCCCGTGGGGTAATCAAAGCACAAGCACTTTCCGACTTCGTGGCCGAGCTTACGCGGTCGAGCAACCCAGATCAAGATACTCACAGCGCATGGACATTGTCGGTGAATGGATCCTCCAATCCCGAGGGAGGAGGAGCGAGTATTATCATCGAAGGACCAGAAGGCATAACGGTGGAGCAATCTTTACATTTCGAGTTCCCAACTTCGAACAACCAAGCAGAGTATGAGGCCCTCATTGCTGGCCTTAGCCTGGCCCTCGAGCTCGAGTCAGAATCCCTCAAGGTGTTGAGCAACTCCCAACTGGTCACCAGCCAAGTGAAGGGGGAGTATCAAGCCAGAGACCCCCAAATGATCAGATACCTGGACAAAGTCCAAAGATTGGCCTCGCAACTAAAGAAATTCGAGATTCAGTGTATCCCGAGGAATGAAAACTGCCGTGCTGACATCCTCTCCAAGCTTGCTAGCAGCAAGAAACCAAAAGCCAACCAAACAGTGATTCAGGAAACCCTTCTCTGACCAAGCATCGACCAGTCAGATGTGTCCCATGTGGAGGAGGAAGCCCCGACCTGGATCACACCCATCAAACACTTCCTCCGAATTGGACAATTGCCAACCGATAAGACCGAAGCTCGGAAACTCCAAAGAACGGTTGCCAATTACTACCTCGAAGGGGAAGTGCTCTACAAACGAGGATATCATTCTCCCCTCCTAAAATGTTTGGCACCAGCCCACTCCCCTTATGTCTTGCAGGAGATACACGAGGGTATATGTGGTCACCATATTGGGGCCTGATCTTTAGCAACCAGCACTCTCCGGGCTGGATATTTTTGACCAACCTTGAGGGCGGATGCCGCCGACCTGGTAAAAAGGTGTGACAAATGTCAAAAGTTTGCACACGTTCACCTGGCTCCCCCGTTCGACTGGCACGTCGCTGTGGAACCTTGGCCATTTTGCAGATGGGGCCTACACCTGTTAGGTCCCTTCCCATTGGCTGCCGGGCAGAAGAAATTTCTTATTGTTGCTATTGATTACTTTTTTAAATGGATTGAAGCCGAGCCTCTGGCCAGTATAACAGCCAAGCATGCTAAAAAATTTGTCCAAACTTTCATTATTTGCAGGTTCGGCATCTCCCACACAATAACAACCGACAATGGAACCCAGTTCACGGACTCGGGGTTCAGGTAATTTTGTGCCGACCTCCACATCAGACTGAACTTCACCTCAGTCGAACATCCACAAGCCAATGGCCAGGTGGAGGCGGCAAACCGAATAATATTAGAAGGATTGAAGAAGAGGCTGGATCAGACTAAAGGCAAGTGGACAGAAGAACTTCCATGGGTCCTCTGGTCCTATAGAACTACCTCACAAATCTCCACTGGAGAGTCACCCTACAGACTGACGTATGGTACTGAAGCCATGATTCCGGTTGAAATAGGCGAGCCCAGCCGATGAAGGGAGCTATTTGATGCAGAGCAGAATCAAGAGAAGCTGCATGTGGACCTCGACTTACTCGATGAAGTCAGAGAAAAAGCTTGGCTCAAGGTAATGGCCTACAAACAAAAGATCTCCAGGTATTACAACGCCAAAGTGAGGCCCAGGTACTTTCAACAAGGAGACCTCGTGCTTAGAAAAACATCCATCATTAGGAAACATCTCGCCGAAGGCAAACTAGCCCCAAACTGGGAAGGTCCTTATCGGATCCACGAGGTGTTGGGAAAAGGGGCATATAAGTTGGAAACCCTATTTGGGACTCTCATCCCGAGGACATGGAATGTACTGAATCTCCGCCTATATATACAGTAAAGTTATCCATACCAATGTCCTCTCAAAGCTCCTACTGAGCTCCAAAACAAGGGCCAATGCCCTTAAAAGAACCAATGTCCTCTCAAAGCTCCTACAGAGCTCCAAAATAAGGACCAATGTCCTCTTAACGCTCCTACTGAGCTCCAAAACAATGACCAATGCCCTTAAAAGGACTATTGTCCTCTCAAAGCTCCTACCGAGCTCCAAAACAAGTACCAATGCCCTTAAAAGAACCAATGTCCTCTCATTGCTCCTACCGAGCTCCAAAACAAGGGCCAATGCCCTTAAAAGACTCGTAAACGGACCAACGTCTGATACCAAGATTCAATACGACTAAAAAGACTAATGCCCCCTACACGACACCCATCAACTTCAACCACCCACAATCTAAATGATTAAGTCCTTCGATTCCGATCAAGGCATATTCAAATATTTTAAGTCCTTCGATTCCGATCAAGGCATATTTAAATATTTTAAGTCCTTCGATTCCAATCAAGGCATAGTTAAGTGATTAAGTCCTTCGATTCCGATCAAGGCCTATTTAAATATTTTAAATCCTTTGATTCCGATAAATTCCGATCAAGGCATATTTAAATATTTTAAGTCCTTCGATTCCGATCAAGGCATAGTTAAGTGATTAAGTCCTTCGATTCTGATCAAGGCCTATTTAAATATTTTAAGTCCTTCAATTCCGATCAAGGCATATTTAAATATTTTAAGTCCTTCGATTCCGATCAAGGCATAAGTCCTTTGATTCCGATCAAGGCATATTTAAATATTTTAAGTCCTTCGATTCCGACCAAACCATATTTAAATGATTAAGTCCTCCGATTCCTATTAAGGCATGTTTAAATGTTTTAAGTCCTTAGATTCCGATCAAGGCATCAATTTTCAACCGTTTCAAATTTTAAAAGTCCATCCAAAGACAACTCGGGCACATGCATTGTATAAACAAAGGTACACAATTTTATTAAGTTAAATTCCTCTGATATACAAACATAAAAAAAATAAAAATCAAATAGGCGCCTGACCCTGCGCTTGCGGTTCCTTGCCTTCGGAGGCCGAATTCTGATCTTCCCCCGAGTCATCAATTCTGAACTCGGGGTCGTCGTCCTCGCCCTCCTCTTCTTCCTCCTTGACCAGCTGCCCATCTTTTACTTTCTTCCAGCAGTCGAGGCATTCCTTTTTCAAATCAGGAGCTTGCAAGAGAGCTTATTCGACGGCCAGCTCAAACCCCCCCTTGTGAGCAACAGAATAATTGGCCACCATCCTGCTCTTGGCTTGCTCCCTTAGCCTTTGCTTCGCCTGCAGAACTCGATCGAGACGTCTGGCCATCTGAGCCCGAACATGCTGCTCCTTGATCTCTGCTGCTCGACCGAGCTCCTAGGTGATCGTCAGGCTTGCCTTAACGCTAGCCAGCTCCATTTCAGCAGCATCTGCCCTTATCCTCGCCGCGCCAAGCTCCGACTCCTTCCTCTTCAACGCTTCCTGGCACGAGGCGGCCGTGGCTCAGTTCAATTGCTCCTCCTCCTGGACCTTCCTCAGCTCCGAAGAAGTCAGTCCACTCCTCCTCTGAACTTCTTGGGAAATAAGCAATGTCCGAGCCAGGCTATCGGATAGATGCTTTACCAACAGCTCCTCCGGGGCGTCTGTCAACTTTTTCCTATCTAAGGGCAAGGCCATCCCGTCTAGCCGTGTCCCTATAGGGAACTCGGCATTCCAGAAGGAATAGCTAGAGTGCCCCAGGTCCTTCTCTCGAACCGGAGCAGCCACCAGCTTGAAGATCTTGACCTCGGAATTGGGGTTGCACACTCGGCTGAACGTCGGATCGGGTCTTGGTCCTTCTTCTCCTACAGACGTACGCAGCCTCTTCGCCCCTTTTCTCTGTTTGCCCCGGGCAGCTACCGGGCTCCATCCGACCCTGCTAGGAGGAGGAGGAGGAGCAGCTCGTGCCTCTTTGGACGTTACGGTCCTCACAGGCTCGAGCGCCAGGACCTTCGACGATGCAGCAGCTTTCTGGTTATCGGCTTTAGATAGTTTGCCCAGCCTCACCATCAGGTCCTTAGGCAAGGAGTCCTCTGCAAAATAAAATGAGACCAGTCAATACACTCGGCAAACATCAATTATAACTAAACCATGCATACTGACCAATTAAATCCTTGGCCTTAAGAGTGACTAGTCGAGATCTCTCGTGGCATAAGGGGAGGATGGCGCTGATGATTCGACGAGCTTCCCTATCAAACTCCCCTATAGGCCGAGCTGGTTGCTTGTTTATATACTGATTCCATTGCAATGGAAACCTCGGCCTCAAGTCAGGGTCAAGGAAAAAGGCCATCCTGGGCGAGGGTCCTGCCTTCCAGGTCGGAACTGTTACTCGAAAAAGTCTATCCTTCCAACCCTTCGCGGACTCCTCCACTAACTTCATCAGGCCCAACTTTGGCCGACTTGCTATATACAAAAACTTTTGCTCGGATTCCTTGACGTCCTTTAAACTAAAAAAATAAAAAAATACATCTACCCTATACTCTACGAAAAGCAGGCTACACAACCTTTGAAAGGCTCGGAGAAAACCCCACCCATTGGTATGCAGTTGGGAAGGGGCGGCGTTAATGGTCCGGAAGAAATCCATTTCGAAGTCGGTCAGAGGTAACTTAGCTCTAGCCCGTTCTATATAAGCAAGATTAAAGGTGAAAAAATTATTCCTAGGGCAATTTTCGCACACCGGGGAATTTCGGGGGCAGGCCTAAAGGTCGTACACGGAATGAAACCAATCAATATGTGAATAAAACCCTTTCATCTCCCTAATATACCGGTTACGAAGAACGAAAAAAGTGTTCCTAATACTTTCATGGGCGAAGAAGGCGATGGAAGGACGAGCATGAGGGACACCCTCATTACTATCAGAGGAGCCCAACCTCCCGGAAACACTGGCTCGCCTATCATCGGCAGAGCCCCTATTATTAGAAGGCTCATCCTCAGGCGAAGGGTCCATTTCCGGGACGAGCCCCCCCTCCCTCACAATCTACTTCCCTATCCGAAGACAGGACCTCGATAGTTTCCAAATAATCCATGGGATCAGCACCGTTGATAGAAGAACTACTCATCATGAATCTAAAGTACTGACCTCGCAAAGAAAATAGGGCTCTAAAGGTACAAAGAGGCAATTACCTTTGAGAATCATAAGAAGTCCGAGCTGTACTCTCAACATAGGCAGAACACACTCTTCTAAATTGCTCCGATCTAAGTAAGAATCACTGGAACTTCGTCAAAAGAGTAAGACGAGGCTCCACCAGCCCCTATTTATAATACGAAGCTAGGCCAATTGACCTGTTAGAATCATTCGCATCCAGCAGAGAGCAAGACCGCCACGTTCCAACTCGGGAAGGTCAAATGTCACGCCCTTGGTGGCTCTGACACATCAAGAAGCACAACAACGACAGTCATTATAGCAATTCCCTAAATCGTCTCTAACAAGGAACCACGTGTCACTACCGTATGAAGTGACAACATGTCCATAATGATGCTTGGCATATCACCCAGATTTCAAATCCGTAATTTTTTCCGCCAACATTCGACTTTAAGATTGTCGATTAGCTTGCCAGAGAAGCAGTACATTCCAAGCTCGGTCGAATAATCTCCTAAGCTCGGCAAGAAGGAAGGCAAGTGTAGATACCGAATATCTGGCCCAATCCAATATCACTAGGCCCATCTAACCAAAAGCCCATATCACAACAAACTAGCACATGCCTCTCATCTCCTCGAGACCCAGGATATAAGAGACCCCTTCCAGCACAGGTAATAACTCAATATGATATTTCATTAGCTCGGAGATAACTAACTTAAGAATCGGAGCTCGGGTCCTACACCCGAACCCAAGCCCTTTGTCTACAGGTCCAAGACAGGTGATTCGTGCTCTCTGATCTCACGTGCTGGTCGCGGGTCGGTCCAAATCCAAATCGGGCATCGTCACTTATCATAATTTTCTCAAGTTATCATGGAAAAGTTGAAATGATGTTCATCTACTTTGCTCCATCATTAGTATAACTTTTTTCAAGTATTGAAGAGTGAGACTATTAGAAGTAATCTCATTGGGGGAGCCATGCATACATGCAACCATATACATCATTGAGAACAACCATAAATGTTGCTTAGTTTGATCAAAACTTCTATCTTAGTTATGTCAAAGAGTGCTAACACTATGGAAGATTTTATTAATTGTTATTAAGTTTAAGTACACTAAATTTTGATCCATTATAAGGCTTTTTTGAATGGCAGTTCTTGTCCACATGGTCTGAAACTACTATGGAGCTCAAGTTCAAATATTATTCTACTCAATACAAGGATAACTGTTCCATTAGTTTTTGGACTGCATTTAAATTGTATGAAATTCATGATACTTGTCTTTTAGGACTATAAAAACCATGCTTTAATACTGAATTCTTACCTCCATTGTGAGCAAATCCTCTCTAAACATGGTGTTTAATCCATAAATTGGCTTTGACAGGTACAAAGATGGGTAATCAGGAAATAAGAAGAATCTGGAAGCAATCCATGGAGAAAATGGCAAGGAAAGCGGCCTTACACTAAGTTTCTAGGTAGACACGGGCAAGAACACGACCGTGTGTACCCCGTGTCTAACATCCAGAGGTTGCTGCTCAAGCTTATGGACAAACACGGCCTCAGACAAGAACAGACATGGCCGTGTTCAAGGCCGTGTTGATCAAGTAGAATGTCCAAGAGAACAAAGACCAAGTCTAAGGGTAAACACGGTCAAGGCAAGAACAAACACGGCCGTGTGATAGGCCGTGTTGAACAAGCAGAGGATGCACATCAGTGACACGCCCAAGGGCAAGTAGAAACACGGGCCATGTCTGAGGAACACGGGCTGGGACCAGAGAAGAACACGGCCGTGTATGATCTCGTGTTCAATGACCAGAAATGCAACATAAGTGACACGCCCACATCCAGAAAAGGAACACGGCCGTGTCAGAGCCGTGTTCGAGCTATTTCTGACTAAAAGACCTAATTCTGTACAAGTATAAAAGGAAATCTGATGCATGTGTCAGAGGAGGCCGTACTTGGGAAGAAAAGGAGGAGAGGAGCTAGAGCAGGAAGGGGAGCAATTGCGACTTGATCGACATATAGTTCTTCCTTCTTTTTCTTCTTCTTCTTTCGATCTCATGTTTAACTTTATCTATTTGCTTTTATTGAATTCAGTTATGAGTAGCTAAATTCTTAGTGTTAGGGTTTAATGTAATTCAATTGTAATGAGGTTTCGAGATTGAATAAACTTGTTTTAGTACAACTCCTTTTGTTGAATGGAATTTATTGTTATTAATGCCTTTAAATGCTTAGCTACCATTTGAATGGTTAAAAGATTCGTTTNTAGCTACCATTTGAATGGTTAAAAGATTCGTTTCGATACTAGGAATAGTAAGATCTGAATGTGCTCTGTAAATTTTGTCCTAAATTGAGTTAATCTAGGAATAGATAACTTCGTTTAGGTGAATGAAATTTACTGTTATTAATGCATTTAAATGATTGGCCTCCATTTGAATAGTTAAAAGATTTGTTTCGATATTAGGAATAGTAAGATTCGAATGTGCTCTGTGAATTCTGTCCTAAATTGAGTTAATCTAGGAATAGATAACTTCGTTTAGGTGGTTTTAGATTAATTTCCTAGAACTTAATCACCTAGACTAATTAATTGTGTTAAGGAATTGGACAATCAATTGGTATAAGGAGGATTGTTTCACCAAGGAATTGGGTGCAATCATATTAAGGAAATAAACCAACAACAAAGGAATTGTAACTGGAATAAGTAGTTCAGTATTGTTCCCGAGGTTACTTTGTCTATGAGGTAATCGAATTTGCAAGTGAATGAAATCAACCCCTAACCTTTCTCGTTCTTATTATCAATCTCACATTTAAATTGCTCTTTAAAGATTGTTTACTTAATTGTTCAAGTTTTGTTACTTAGTTAATTGCAGCTGCTCATTCTTGGGCTGCCTTCAATCCAAAGTGTTATCTTTTCTAAATAGAACTGGTATTGGTGAAATTGGTAGTTGCTAGCCTTAATCATCGTGGGAACGATACTTTACTTATCATTATATTACTTGTATGACCCAGTATACTTGCCGGAAAAAGTCCCATCAAGTTTTTGGCGCCGTTGCCAGGGATTAACGGTATTTAAGCAATATTAAAAGTAACCAATTAGGTCCTAATTTGGATTTTAAAATTTTTGTCAGTAAATTTGGTTCAAATATTTTATCTGCTGTTAACTTGTTTCTCTCAATTGCTTATCCTATTTTAATCTTGGTGTATGCGAGGTACTCTTGATTCCAGCGCATTAGCTTTTGATCCTGAGATTGACAGAACAGCTCGAAGACTTCGCAAGCAAGCTAGAGGAGCAAGACAAGCACAACCGACGGTCATGGCAGAACAAAACCAGAATCCTCCAGTGCAGAATAATGACAATGGAGCTGCACAAAACCCTCCACCTCAGACGCTCATGGAGTATTCCATCCCAACAGCTGCAAGATATGGAACGAGTATAACAAGACCACCAGTTCAAGCCAACCACTTTGAACTCAAACCACCTTTGCTTCAGCTAGTACAGCACAATCAATTCAGTAGAATTGTGCTAGAAGATCCAAATGGACATATAGCAAACTTTCTGTAGATTTGTGACACGGTGAAGTTGAATGGGGTCAGTGATGATGCAATTCGACTCAGGCTCTTTCCTTTTTCTGTGCGAGATAATGCCAGAAGTTGGTTGGATTCTTAACCAAGGGGCAGCATTACCACTTGGTCGGATTTGGTGAATAAATTTCTCGCTCGGTATTCTTGGTCAGATTTGGTGAATAAGTTTCTCGCTCGGTATTTCCCTCCCTCCAAATCAGCAAGGTTGAGGAAAGAGATTACTTCATTTCGCCAACAAGATGGAGAATCGTTGAGTGAGGCTTGGGAGCAGTATAATGATATACTGAGGAGATGCCCACATCACTCTTTTGAATTTTGGATCCAAGTCTAGAGATTTTACAACGGCATGCTTCCTCATACAAAGGCAAATGTGGATGTTGTAGCAGGAGGAACTGTGAATTATAAAACTCTGAAGCAAGTCTGGGACTTGTTTGAGAAGATGGCTTGTAATGACTACTAGAGTCAAGGAGAGAGATCCATAGTCAAGAGAGGCATAATGGAAGTCGGGACATTAGATGCACTGTTAGCCCAGAACAAGTTATTAACACAGCAGGTGGCTGAGCTGTCCAAGAAGTTTGAGACTGTCAACGTGAATGCAGTCAACTTCTCTCCACCAGTTTGTGACTTTTGTGCAGGGAACCATGTTAATGGAGAGTGCCCGGGCAACATGTTTGGCCCGCCAGTGTCTTAAGAGTAAGTGAACTACATGGGAAATCCTCCAAGACCTCAGAATAATCCTTATGCTCCTACGTATAATCCGAGGTGGAGGAATCACCCAAATTTCTCATGGGGTAATCAAGGAAATCAAGGGGGTTCTCATAGACCCAACTATGCATATCAGTCCCCACAACAGTCAACTCAAGGTCATGCTTCACAATCTCAACCCAATGAGAAGAGTCCTTCTTTGGAGAATGCACTAGAGAAATTGACCACTCAAACCTCGGCTTTCATTCAGAAAACTGCAACGTAACCAGGAGCGGATTCAGAAATCAAGATGCATCAATTCAGAAGTTGGAAACTCAGGTGGGACAGATAGCAAGACAATTGGCAAACAGACCTCAAGGGTCCTTGCCCAGTGATACTATTCCAAATCCTAAGGAGCATGTGAATGCCATAACTACAAGGAGCGNAATCCTAAGGAGCATGTGAAGGCCATAACTACAAGGAGCGGAAAAGTGCTGGAGCCCATCCCAAGACAAGAAACACCAGAAGAGGAAGATGATAAGGTCACTAGGACAAATGGGAACACAGCATCTAGCCGTCCCACAGAGGCAGAAAGTAGAGAAGAAGGGGAGAAATTGACCAGACCTTGTGCTACAATACTTCCAGTCAAGGTGCCTTTTCCTCAAAGGCTCAAGAAACACCAGGATGAAAAGCAATTCAGCAAGTTCTTAGAGGTTTTCAAGAAGTTGCAGATAAACATACCTTTTGCTGAAGTGTTGGAACAAATGCCATCCTATGTTAAATTTATGAAGGATCTTCTGACCAAGAAAAGAAGAATCGGAGATGATGAGATAGTCATGTTGACTGAGGAGTGCAGTGCTATTCTACAGAGGAAATTGCCTCCAAAACTCAAAGATCCTGGAAGTTTATCCATTCCGTGCACTATTGGAGACATCACTTTTGGGAAGACATTATGTGATCTGAGAGCGAGTGTGAGTCTCATGCCTCTGTCCATCTTCAAGAAGTTGGGAATTGGTTAAGCAAAACCCACCATGATTACGCTTCAACTTGCCGACCGGTCTATCAAACATCCCTACGGTCTAGTAGAGGATGTCTTGGTTAAGGTTGACAAGTTCATCTTTCCGGTGGATTTTGTTGTCCTAGACATGGAGGAAGATGGAGAGATTCCACTGATCTTGGGACGGCCATTTCTAGCTACTGGGAGAGCATTGATAGATGTAGCTGATGGGACTCTGACTCTAAAAGTTCAAGATGAGAAGGTGATCTTCAATGTGTTTAGTACGATGCAACACCCTATGGAGAAAGAAGAATGTTTCCGCCTGGATCTTCTGGACTCTATCATTGCTAGCACGTTGAGGGAGAATCTGACCTCTTGTCCTCTTGAAAGAGTCTTGGTGGATGCAGTGACCATGATTGATTTAGTAGGAGATTCAGCATGCGCAGAACATGTAGCATTATTTGATGCTCTACCATCGTATTCAACATCCGCACCACCTAAGCTAGAAGAATTAAAAAAGGATGTGAATCAAGAGCAATCTCCAAAAGTTGAGCTCAAGCCATTGCCGCTGACTTTGAAGTATGCCTTCCTTAGTGAGAATAATTCCTCTCCCGTTATCATCAATTCCGAATTAACTAAGGTTGAGGAGGAAAAACTGTTACGGGTGTTGAGGGAGTATAAGAGCACCATTGGATGGTCGATTGCTGATTTAAAAGGCATTAGTCCATCCTTTTGTATGCACAAGATCCTCATGGAAGAGAACCATAAAGCTGTCGTACAACTCCAAAAGCGACTGAATCCAATCATGAAGGAAGTAGTGTGAAAGGAAGTGGTAAAACTCCTAGAAGCTGGAGTTATTTACCCCATCTCGGACAGTTCATGGGTGAGCCCAGTTCAGGTGGTGCCCAAGAAAAGAGGGACAACAATGGTGATGAATGAAAAGAATGAACTAATTCCCACCAGAACAGTCACGGGATGGCGCGTATGCATCGACTACAGAAAACTGAATGATGCCACGAGGAAGGACCATTTCCCTCTCCCATTTATAGATCAATTGCTGGAGCGCCTAGTCGGTCATGAGCATTACTGTTTTCTGGACAGGTATTCGAGTTACAACCAGATTGTCATAGCTCCAGAGGATCAGGAAAAGACCGCCTTCACTTGCCCCTATGGAGTGTATGCATATCGGAGGATGCCATTCGGATTGTGCAATGCCCCGGCCACTTTTCAAAGGTGTATGCTTTCCATATTCTCTGACATGAATGAGAAGTTTATAGAAATATTTATGGATGACTTTTCTGTTTTTGGCTCTTCTTATGATATATGCTTGCATAATCTGTCTTTAGTGTTAAAAAGATGCCAAGAAACCAATTTGGTTTTGAATTGGGAAAAGTGCCATTTTATGGTCAGAGAGGGGATTGTCTTAGGACATAAAATTTCTGCCAAGGGGATAGAGATAGATAGGGCTAAAGTAGAGGTGATTGAAAAATTACCCCCTCCTACTAATGTCAAAGGGGTGCGTAGTTTTTTGGGACACGCTGGCTTTTATAGAAGATTCATCCAGGATTTTTCTAAAATTGCTAAACCCCTGTGTAACCTACTTGTTAAAGATGAAACTTTTGCTTTCAATAAGGAATGTCTGTTAGCTTTTAATACATTGAAGCAAAAGTTAATTACTGCCCCTGTGGTGATCCCACCTGATTTGGATTTACCTTTTGAACTTATGTGTGATGCTAGTGACATAGCTGTGGGTGCTGTCTTGGGGCAGAGAAAAAACAAATTATTGCATGCCATATACTATACAAGTCATGTGTTAGATTTTGCTCAACTTAACTATGCCACTACTGAAAAAGAGTTGTTAGCCATTGTTTTTGTATTTGATAAATTTCGCTTTTATTTAGTAGGTGCCAAGGTTATTGTATACACTGATCATGCAGCTCTTAGGTATCTCTTTGCTAAATAGGATTCCAAGCCTAGGCTCATCCGCTGAATCTTGCTGTTGCAAGAATTTGATCTGGAGATAAAGGACAAGAAAGGAATGGACAATGTGGTGGCTGATCACCTGTCTAGGAATGAGCAACAAGAGAAGAACCAAGCTACACCTCTTCCCATCAATGAGGAGTTCCCAGACGAGCAACTCTTGGCAGTGCACAGCTTGCCATGGTATGCTGATTTTGCAAACTTTAAAGCTACTAAGGTCCTACCTGTAGATCTAAACTCCCAACAGTTAAAGAGATTCCTTCATGAGGCTAAGTTCTATGTCTGGGACGAGCCTTATTTGCTGCGAAAATGTGTTGACGGGCTCTTGAGGAGATGTGTCTCACAAGAAGAGGTGAAGGATATATTGTGGCATTGCCATGCTTCAAACTATGGTGGCCATTTCAGTGGAGATCGGACAGCTGCCAAAGTTCTCCAATCAGGGTTCTACTGGCCAACAATCTTCAAAGACGCCTATGACTATGTGAAGACGTGTGACCGCTGCCAAAGGACTGGCAACATCTCAAAAAGGCATGAAATGCCTCTGAATTCAGTACTCGAAGTTGAATTGTTTGATGTTTGGGGAATAGATTTCATGGGTCCTTTCCCATCATCATACTCTAATGAGTATATTCTGGTCGCAGTTGATTACGTGTCTAAATGGGTTGAAGCAACTGCCACAAGAACCGATGATGCTCAGATAGTTATGAGTTTCCTCAAGAAGAATATATTCTCAAGATTTGGAGTTCCAAGAGCTTTGATCAGTGATGAGGGCACTCACTTCTGCAATAAGCTAATGGACGCTTTATTGATCAAGTATGGAGTGAGGCACTGCATAGCAACTCCATATCATCCACAAACTAGTGGTCAAGTTGAAGTGTCAAACAGAGAGTTGAAGAGAATTCTTGAGAAGACTGTCAACGCCTCTAGAAAGGATTGGGCCCTGAAACTCGATGATGCTCTTTGGGCATACCGCACTGCATTGAAGACACCTCTTGGCATGTCCCCGTATCAGTTAGTGTATGGCAAGGCTTGTCATTTGCCTGTCGAATTGGAGCACAAAGCATGGTGGGCCACGAAGATCCTAAATTTTGACCTGGCAAAAGCAGGGGAAAAAAGGGTACTTCAACTTCACGAACTGGATGAATTCAGATATAAAGCTTATGAGAGTTCCAAGCTTTACAAAAAGAAGACAAAGCAATGACATGATAAAAAAATCATCTAAAGGATTTTTGAACCAGGACAACAAGTCTTGCTGTACAATTCAAGACTGAGACTCTTCCCGGGAAAGCTGAAATCAAGGTGGTCGGACCATTTATGGTCAAGACAGTATACCCCTATGGAGCTATTGAGGTGGCTGACAGAGAAACGGGAAGGAGTTTCAAGGTTAATGGGCAACGACTTAAGCATTACTGGGGAGATGGGGTTAAACACCACATTTCTTCAATGGTCCTCACTGCATCAGCATAATCTCCGAGATAGTCCAGCTGAGGACTTTAAAATTAAGCGCTTCTTGGGAGGCAACCCAAGTTTTTAACCCTTTCTCCTTATTTACTTTTAGTTGTTGTCATTCTGTCTTTGTTTTACATCTTCATTTTTGTCATTTTTGTTCATTAAGTTTTGTTTTTGGTATCTCAGGATAGAACACGGCCAGTGACACGCCCGTGTCATGAACCGTGTGAAGAGGGCAGAGAGCTCAGAGATACTACACGGTCTGGAACACGCCCGTGTCGTGACCCGTGTTCACTATACAGAGAGCTCAGAGGAGAGACACGGGCACACACATGGCCGTGGCAGTGAACGTGTAACTCTCACAGGAATCCAATAGGCAGACACGGTCTCTGACACGCCCGTGTTCACCCCTGTGTCATTTACCTAGAATTTATTGTTCCTAGACATGCCCATATGTTGTCTCAGGTAAGTATTTAATTTTGCCAGATCACGAACACGGTCAATAACACGGCCGTGTTGTGACCGTGTCACTTAATTCAAACAAACTCACTTTGGACACGGTCTGAGACACGGGGCAGTCACGCCCGTGTCACTTAAACATCACGCCCGTGTCACTTAAACACCCCACATGTTTATCCCGTGTCTCTCCTTTACAAGACGACATGCCCACAGAACACGGCCGTGTTGTGGGCGTGTCACTCAGAAACTTTAAAAGCTGAGTTCGCAGGGCATTTCATCACTTCAGAAATTCCCCTTCTTCTCATTCTCTCTCAAATCCCTAGCTATACCGAGCATCCCACACCCATTTCCGGCCAATCCCACTCCATTTAAGCACCACATTCTTTGCCCTAGTCTCATTTCTCCATTTCACCACATCAGCACACACAGTGCAGCAGTTCTTTTGCAAATTTCGATTACCCCTGCTTCCTACAGGTATGGCATTCCTAATTCTTCTTGTTTTCTGCTATGTCTTGATTATGAGTGTTTGCTCTATGTGCCTAGCTTAGTTCATATGGTAGTTATCTGCATAATTTGTGTGCTCTATGAGTGTTTTTTGCATAATCTGTATTGAGTGAGGGAATATTAACTAGGTTGCATAAGAATTGGAATCATAACATCACTGAAATAACTTCTGCATAATCTGTATTTAGTGAGGAAATTTAGGATAGCATAATATTCATGATTGACTGTAAGAATAAATCATTGTGGGAATGAATGATGTGAGCTCATTGTCCTTTTGTTATTATGGTTGATCATGAGAACATCATAAGATAGTAACTGTGGGTGGAATGTTTGAGAAATACCTGATTTGGAAATTTGATGATTAGGAAAAATTTGATAAATGCTGAGGAATAGGCTTGGTCTCCTTGAAAAATACTGATCCTATAGCGCCACCATTGATTACCTTGCCAGGAAAAATGTATTTGTGACATAGTTACAGTATGCTAGGATTAACATTACTGGTGTATTGGGTAACTTGTCTTATAGAATGGCCAGTGGTTGAGTTTTTAATAATAATTTTGATATTGATCATTGTCAGCAGGAGCTTGTAGCTTGTGAGACTTGTATTTGCCTGATAGCTTTACTCATTTATTCTATCCTGACATTAAGCCCTTGGTCTGTAATGTTGTCATTTTGTACTTCCCATCCTATAGACACTGTCATTAAATTAGTGTTTTGACCTCTGCTGGTTCACTGGACATTGTTGATGGCAGGAGTCTATTGAGTATTGTTATGAGTTTCTGTGTATTCTCTCTTTCTTTTAGTTAAGGAATATGGGGAGTTGTCCCTCAAATGACTAAATCTGACCCTGTTATTGTAATTATTACATTGGTTGTGAACTGTATTGAAATTTGTCCATGTTTGGTGACTTACTTATTAAATTTATTTTCCAGGACACCAAAATGACAAAGCGTACTGCTGACACACAACCTCGCCGGGAGAAATTGAAGACAAGGAAGAACCGTCCAAACCCTCCCGAGTCACCTTCTCCACCTGTTAAGAAGAGAAGATCAGGAGCCGCCGACACTTCAGTTCATCCATTCCTCAGATTCCAAGGGGCTGAGCACCAGGAGCGGCTAGCCAAGCTCTCAACCAAATCATTTGAACCTAGCCGATACCCAGTATGGCTAGTGTTACAGGAGCTAGGGATTGACGAGGAGATTCGCCAACTCCTCAGTCCAGGACAGTGGGGAAATGTCTTCGAGCTCCAAGAACCGGCATACAGAGAACTCACCCTGGAGTTTCTCGCAACTGTGGAGATCAACACCACCTTCACAGCTAACAACACGACGTGGTATGAGCCAGACTCGATCAGATTCCGTCTCGGCTCGTTCATGCATAGCATGAACCTGGAGGAGTTCACTGAGGCGGCAGGGTTAGCTGGACAGCCATCTGCAGCAATTAGGCCAGAGAACACCTTCTTGCTGGACTGGTCCTATACCAGCAAAGACCCGGCAGAATGCTGGCTCGAAGTGAGCACTGAAGCCACTTATGAAGCCAAGCGGTCCAAGGCATCCACCCTCCGGTCACCAGCACTCAGATACATCCACAAGCTGCTGGTGCACTCATTGAACGCCAGAAGGGAGAGCACAGGCGTGGTGAGTAAGAGGGACTTCTTCTACCTCCAATGCATCAAGGAGAAGAGCCATTGCCACCTGGGATATGCCTTCATCCAATTAATCAAGGGCTATCTCCAGCGAGGCAACTTCGGAGCCATAGGCGGAGGATCAATCATTACCCGCCTCGCTCGCCGCTTGGATGTGTTGGGTGACGAGTCCACCCTCATGGTCGCCTGTCGACCGCTGCCGCTGGGAATGGACACCCTCAGAGCCATGGGGATGGTGGAGCGTCGCACAGACGGCCAGGGCATATATTTTGCTATAGCCGGTGCCCCACCACGAGCGGTACCTGGCAGTCCACCAGTCGAGGAGCCAGCAGACTAAGTATGAGGAATAACTATTGTATAAAAAGTGTGTTCATCAACCCTCACGGTCGCTTGTCGACCTTTGCTGCTGGGCATGGACACCCTAAGGGCAATGGGGATGGTGGACCGTCGTACTGACAGCCAAGGCACCTACTTTGCCCTAGCCGGTGCTCCACCAAGAGCTGTACCTGGTAGTCCTGCAGCGCCAAAAATGGAGGCCCCAGTGAGCGATGCACCACCACCTGAAGAACCACCGACAGCCGGGCCAAGCACATCTGCACCTTCCCCGCCACAACCATCTCCTGGTATCCCGTCCATTGAAGCTGATGAGGAAGACGGGAAACCAACAGCCCTCAAGAGGCAGTTGGCTCGGATTGAAGTTGAAGTCGATGGCACAAGAACTCGAGTCAACCGCCTGATCCTGGACAACCGGCGGGAACGACATCATAGGCATCAGTGGATGTCCTATGAGCTGGCACATCACTAGTGGGTGCAATCCACTCTACAGATGATGTGTCAGTCCTTGGGACTCCAGCCTCCACCGCCACCTCGCCCGTCTACCTTTCAGGATCCAGCGGACGATGCCGACATCGCCCCGTCGGTAGAGCATATTCGGCCGCCACGCGCCTCATCTCGACCTCCACGGCCTGATTCTCCAGCATCCACCGACCATCCTTCTGAAGCACCGTCCAGGGAGTAGTTCAAACTATTCTCTCATTTTTTTTTATTCTTTAATATTTCTATGCCTGTTGATTCTATTTCTGCATCCACCTATTATATGTATGCCATTCATTGTGGACAATGCATGATTTAAGTGTGGGGGGGTAGAATAATATAAGACTAGATGTAGATATTTGCATGTGAATCCTCTGGCATGTGGAACGGAAACATTGTGTCTCTGGAATTTCCTGGATGACTTGTTTTTTTTTTTAAAAATTGTTACTTAAGTATTTTAATGCCGAGTAGTCTACTTTGAGGCTTGCTGCATTAGGAAGTAACTATTGAAGTGTAATGGACTTGGGAGTGCTAGAAATTTATTTATGCTAGCTAAACTTGATGTTTGTAGTTAGAATACCCTGTGCTGAGTACTGTTTTTTTCATTTGCTTTACAAAAAAAAAAAAAAAATCATTATTTGTTTTCGAGTGGTGATCCATGATGAGCATAGTGGGGCTTTGCTCCTTTACCTTCTGTGCCTGAAACTGGAGAAGGATATGAGTATGCCAATGAAGCATAACTAGTTGAATGTGGGTCGCAGGCAATGGCCGGACACCACATCCTAGAACCCCTAACTATGCAAGAAAAGAAAAGAAAAGAAAAGGAAAGAAAGAAGAGAAAAGAATAATTCTTGAGTTCTTAGCTTGGATTGTTGTTATTCTTACCTATTATTAGATTAGAGTAATAAGCACAGGGTAATTCTTTCTAGTTACTGAGAGTGTAGCTGAGGCAAACTGTTAAGTGATGACTGAGTCCATAAACTGAAATAGAAACTGGATAATGCAGCTGCTCATTGTAGGGTGCCTTGCATAAATTTGTGTAGAAATGGAATTGTCTGTCCAGGGAGAGAACCTAAGGCACAAGATCTAGTTTTCATTGCTTGAGGACAAGCAAATGTCTTGGTGTGGGGAAATTTGATACTTGTCTTTTAGAACTATACAATTCATGCTTTAATACTGAATTTTTACCTGCATTGTAAGCAAATTCTCTCTAAACATGGTGTTTAATCCATAAATTGGCTTTGACAGGTACCAAGATGGGTAATCAGGAAATGAGAAGAATCTGGAAGCAATTCATGGAGAAAATGGCAATGAAAGCAGCCATCTACCAAGTTTTCAGGTCGACACAGGCAGTAACACGGCCGTGTGTACCCCGTGTCTAGCATCCAGAGGCTACTACTAAGCTTATGGACAAATACGGCCTCAGACAGGAACAGACACGGCCGTGTCCAAGGCCATGTTGATCAAGCAGAATATCCAAGGAACAAAGACTTAGTCTGAGGGCAAACACGGTCAAGGAAAAAACATCCAGAGGCTACTGCTCAAGCTTATGGACAAACACGACCTCAAACAGGAACAGACACGGCCGTGTCCAAGGCCGTGTTGATCAAGCAGAATGTCCAAGGAACAAAGACTTAGTCTAAGGGCAAACACGGTCAAGGAAAGAGCAGAACACGGCCGTGTGATAGGCCGTGTTGAACAGGCAGAGGCTACAAAGACAAGACACGCCCAGACCAGAGAAGAGCACGGGCCATGTCTAAGTGACACGGCCAGGACCAGAAATTGAACACGGCCGTGTCATGGCCCGTGTTCAATGACCAGAAATGCAACTTAAGTGACACGCCCAGGACCAGAAAGGAACACGGCCGTGTCAGAACCGTGTTTGAGCTATTTTTGACCAAATGACCTAATTCTGCACAAGTATAAAAAAGAAATCTGATGCATGGTATAGGGGGGGCCGTACTTGGGAAGAAAGGAGCAGAAGAACTAGAGAGGAAGGAGGAGCAATTGGAACTGGATCGTCATAGAGTTTCTTCTTCTTCTTTTCTTTTCATCTCATGTTGAACTGTACTTATTTGCTTTTATTGAATTCAAGTATGAGTAGCTAAATTCTTATTGTTGGGGGTTTGATGTAATTCATTTGTAATGAAGTTTCAAGATTGAATAAACTTATTTTAGCACAACTTCTTTTGTTGAATGGAATTTGCTGTTCTTAATGCCTTTAAATGCTTAGCTACCATTTGAATGGTTAAGAGATTTGTTTCAATACTAGGAATAGTAAGATCCGAATGTGCTCTGTAAATTCTGTCCTAAATTGAGTTAATCTAGGAATAGATAACTTCATTTAGGTGGTATCAGATTAATTTCCTAGAACCAAATCACCTAGATTAATTAGTTGTATCAAGGAATTGGACAAGTAATTAGTATAGGGAGGATTGTGTCACCAAGGAATTAGGTTCAATCATTTTAAGGAAATGAACCAACAACAAAGGAATTGTAACTGAAATAAGTAATCCAGTATTGTTTCTGAGATTACCTTGTCTATGAGGAAATCGAATTGCAAGTGAATGAAATCAACCCCTAACCTTTCTCATTCTTATTATAAATCTCACATTTAGATTGTTTCTTAAAGATTGTTACGATATTGTTGGAGTTTTTTACTTAGTTGTCACTTAGTTAATTGCAGCAGCTCATTCCAGGGCTGCCTTCAATCCAAACCATTTATCTTTTCGAATAGAATCTTTATTGGTGAAATTGGTAGTTGTTAGCCTTAATCCTTGTGGGAACGATACTGTACTCACTATTATATTACTTGTATGACCCGGTATACTTGCCAGAAAAAGTCCCATCAGGCAGTCACTAGATCTATGGCCTGGTTGATTACATTTAAAACACTTCCTCGGGTAGGGTCTGGTATACGGGTTGGCTGTTTTTGGTGCTTCCCTTGCTTTTGGCACTTTCTGTTTTCCTGCAGCCCTGTCATCCTTATTTCTATTTTCTACAATCGCCTTCCTACTGTCATTAGAAGTAGTCTTATAGGTATCCCCACTATAATTTCTGCGGGGGTATTCTGTTCTACTTCTTTCCAGCATCAACTGCTTAGCCCTCAAGGCCAGATTACGAGCCTCAGATGAAGTTCTTGCAACTTGCACTCCTATTCTGTCTCTAAGGAATGATTTCAGACCCTCAAAGAACCTGGCTACTTGCTGCCTTTCTGTCTCCCTTAAATCATTCATAGTTGCCAACCTTGTAAATTTTGCATAATAGTCATGGATAGACCTCTGACCCTGTTGACATCTCTGGTACTGCTGGAATAGGATCTGTTTGTAATCAGGGGGAAGGAATTCACTCAGCAACAGTCGTCTCATTCTTCCCCATGTTCTAACAGATGCCTTACCTTCACGAATCCTCCTACTCTGCAACCTTTCCCACCAAGCTGACGCACCACCCTTCAATCTACATGCAACCAACCGAACTCTCTTCTCTTCAGGTATTTCCATATACTCAAAGAAGTGATCAATATCTACAATCCAATCCAGGAAACCCTCAATGTTTAGGTTACCTTGGAAATAAGGAATATCTACCTTCAATTTGAAGTCAGACTCTCTATCGCCATGGTCATTCCTCCTATTCCTCCTGGGTGGTTCATCGAAATATTCGACTACATCCTCTTCTAAATCTTCCTCTGTATCAACCTGTCTCCCTCTTCTAAGATCTCCAGGACGAGGAAAATTAACAGGCTGCCTGTGGCCAGCACCGCCCCCAGGCACTCTCCTGCCATCATTCCGTATCCTGTTGGGGTCGTCAAGCCATGCCTCCAATCGACCAAGCACCTCATCCAGGCGATCAAAACGTTCATCATGACGTTGAAACCAGATTTTGATCTGATCAATTCGATGCGCTAGCACGTCGACCTCCACCCCATGGTCTGGGGTCTCAGCACCTCGAACACCATCGAGAGCACCGCCGCCAACTCTACCTGGACCACTTGACATCAAGCCGTCAAGCAAACCGCTCTGATACCAAACTGACGCAGCGAGAAAGCAAAGAAAGGAACCTCAAACAAAATCAAATGAACCTCAAGAACAAACTGTATAATCTCAAAAGAAAACTGAATAATATTCTGAATGCGGCTACAATGAAACATAAAGCTTAAGTACTAAAAGGAAACCCTAAAACATTA